>JAJLRJ010000010.1:27562297-27867297 GCA_024195265.1 Dendrophyllia cribrosa
TATCAGTACATAAATTTCCGAGCAAAGAAGCGTTCCGGTGACAGTGGATTCGATTTGCTCGAGTTTATCGGCCCAACTTTGTGCCATCGGGAGTTCAGTTCACTACACTTTGAGCCCACTTTGAGCCCACTTTGAGCTCACGTGCTACAATCATAACTTTTTCATTTCTCTCGGAGAAAAAGTACCTTTCAAGCGGTTTAACAGGTACCTTAAGACAGACGCGGTTCCTTCCATCCCAGCGAAGCCTACAGGAAGAGACAGCGACAAAAATTAAGACCAGTAACAAAAACACTCCTCGCCAAAAGCGTGCGAGCTAAGTGTTTTAATATTAACAATTTTATGTTCCTTTATAGATAAGCTTTAAATCAATAGGATGTGAACGCCCACTGTACTTTCATTCTAACTTTGTTCAGTTTTATTTGTACTTTTATCTTGGCCGATTATTTTTGGCTTGCTATTTAGGCAGATCAACAATTTGTCTTTCTATTTACTACTAAAGGCTAATTCGGCACGCGTGCCTGCTTTTTAGACAACTCATATTTACAACAATGTCACGCCGGTTTATATGTTGACGTTCAGATTTCGCTAGCTACTGTAGAACCTCATCGAAAAAGTGCAAGAATTGTCAGTGTAAAATGCTTTTCTTTCACAATCAAAACACGCGATTCTCTGTTTATTGTATGTCTGTGGAAGAAGATGGCACGTAAAATTCCGTGCGTAAACACAACATGAGATTTTATTCGATAAGGCGCTTCCGGAGAAAAAGACTGATTGCACAATAAATTTCACGTATTTTAAAAATAAATGAACAGCCTAACATGAAAAATATTACTGAAGAAAATATTGTGATTTACCCCAATAATATCTACAGTAGCGACAAATTGTAAAACATAACATAATGTTCAAAAATATGTTTGTGGTAAAGGGTCATGCAATTACATTTTATCTCACTAATATTTTTACTGGCTTATTTGTTGGATGACCTCTCGTAGACGTTTGTAACTCCTTCCACTAGAATCCTTCAGAAGTGGAAAGACCAGAAGAAGGACACTCCTATGTGTCATTGGGCCGACCGTTATCTTTGTGTTCCGTAATGCAATTTACGTGTTCGATGCTTCCGTCGAGTGACCTCCTTACAACAACGAAATTATTTCGCACCAAGAGTTTCTCTTCTGCATTTACCGAATTTGCACCAATTTTACGACTGAAAACTAAGTCGCTGTCTCACATTTTAACTACATAACAATAACAATAATTAATCCGTGATACTAACCATTCCGTGACAGGAATGCCCCTCTCATATCTTTCCGCTAACAATGCTGGAGTTAGTTCGTCTTCATCCCCATCTACAACTTCTTCTTCGCCATCTTCCGTGGCGTAAGCAAAGGGCCCATTTTCATAAGGAACTGATACATTGGATGAGAAAAAATCCATTTCTTCTTTATTGTCGTCAAGACTATTAAATTCAGAGACTTCTGACTCAGAATTCTCATCACTGTCCATGTTGTTTTTCCAAAACGAAGGCGGCAAATGACCCCAAATGCTTCAAATGGCGGGTCTTTTAAATTCATCTGCAATGGTTATTACGTCACGACTCGTCCCAGTCTCTCCATATTATGTCCCACAATTTTGGTCGAAATAGGGTGGAAGAAAGCGCGTTTTTTGGAAGGAAATATTCAATTTGTTCACGTTTGTATTAATAATTCCTAATTTTCATTAGTTTTCCTTCAAAATAAAAACATTTTTCATTTCAAGTCATAGACACTTTAAATATCAATAAATAAAGATAGTAAATATTTTTAATCTCCGTACATCTTTCCCAAATTTCGATTGATAAGAAAATAGACCAATTCCGATATATTAAAATTCATACTTGACTCCGAGGCTTAGGGGAGTAAAACAAAATAAATCACATCGAGGTTCAGGTATGAATAATTTATTTCTTTTGTTTTATTCCCCTAAGCCTCGGAGCCAAGTATGAATTTTAATATATCGGAATTGGTCTATTGCCATTGTAATGCCATACAAGTCATTGCTCATGACTTTTATTGATTTGGTGGCTCCTAAGTCCTCTATGACTGCAATGTCTAACTCCACGATTAGATCTACAGGTATTTTCAATCTTTCTCTCAATGTTCTCTACCCTGCCAAGACCCATATCCAGTTGGCTGGTGCGACTCGCATTTTGTCCTAGTATACTGAATAAACACAGGCAGCAATTCGCCTCTCCTTACCCCACCCCATGTAGCCACAAAGCCATTGTATACTCCATCTGTATGCTATACCTCATATAAATATGAAACAGACAATTTTTAAACAAGCTAAATTATATATATGACGCAACTGTCAGAAACAAAACACACGAGAAGACATACAGGTCAAACCCTTTCTGAAGTGATGCTACTTTTCCCGCCAAAAAACATCAACTCCAATAGACCATTTAGCAGCTTTACACATATTACCTATCACGTCTTTACTATATTTGCCTATCAAGGGCACCCAACTTTTCCAATTCTTCTTGTTGTTGTTTTTTATTAACCTTACGTTCTCACGCATTAACGAGATGGCTTTAAGAGCCCTTTGATTTGGGAATTATTAGCGCGCTTGGTGTGAATCTTTTGTTTCGAATGAACAGAGATATCCCATCAAAAGATTGTCATCAATGTTAAACTTGATGAACTCTGTGTAAAATAGCGTCATTTACATTTTTTTTAAATAAAACAAAAACAAAAACAAAAACCGGCGAAGATTTTACCTTGTAGACAAAGAGCGACAGAATGATCCTACTATGTCCATTTGAATATACGATTCGCTATTTAGCAGTTATTCATCGAGGACGAGCCGAATATGAGCTGATATATAACCAACGAGGCGCCGCGCCTTTATTTCCGCTTCAAAAAAATACATGACTGTCACGTCAGTGAACAAGTGTCACATGACCGCTTTGCAAATCGAAAGCGAGTAAATGCTAACATGTACAAGCGGCGAGATCGCGAAGAATGTTTCTTTCAAAAGTAGTTTCCTGGCAAGATTTCCGTACAACCCCATACATTAATTATGCATACGCGCTATTATAAAAGAGAACAATAGAGAAAACAATAGACTGATGAATTCCTAACTGATTGTGCTGGACCAGAACCGGTCTTGCTATCTCCGAGGCAGCTTCACTTGGACTTTAGTGTTCTTCTTCTCCACTGAGTGAAAGTGGCGGCTCGAATGGATTTAATTGAAGAGATCTTGTAGTACGAACCATCTTGCTTTCTCGCTGAGGTGTGAAAAGACTTCAGACAGTCATTTAGTTCTTGTTTTGACATTTCCTCGATGGTTTTAACGTTACCGTAAACTTTTGCTCACCAGGACTGGCAAGCCACTCTGAAATAAGGTAAACATTCAGTTTAATTACGCATAATTAATCGACAATTACGAAAGTTGCGAATGTTGTTATGATTTTTGTGTACATTTTGAGCGTCTAAAAACGAATTATTCACACACTTATCAATAAAAATCTTCATTTCAAACTGCGTGGCTCTTTTGGTGTTGGCCGGCGTCGCATTTTCAACCATTTGTTGAATTTCTAGGGACGAAAGCTCCTCGAATCTCGACAATTTTTTTTTTTCCGCGACGAGGAAAACAATTTTTTTTCGCGTAATTCGTCATCATTTTTCCATATTTGGGCAAATTAACCAATAACGACTCAGATCGGTAGCGGTGGGACCAATCAGAAATCTAGAAAATCATTATCGAGAGGTAAAAATTCACTAATTTAGTTTAACGATTTTTTATTATTGCTACGTTGTTGATAATTATTTAAACCTGTTAAGATTTTGTCGTAGTCATTTCAGTAATCAGTAGGACTGTCGCGGCCAGTTCTCTTACGGTTGCACATTAACTCCACACCTCCGATTACATAACGCTCCAATGGCTTCATCAAACCATTCAAAGCACGGCAGTCTAACAACAGGTTATTCATATCAGCAACATTGCTTTGGAAATGTAGCATTTTTAAATTTTTGGGCGTGCAGCTGAGCTAGCGTCTATGTGCGAAACTATAAAAACAAGTATTTAAAGACTTTTCTAAAGCGAGGATGCAAATCAGTGATCTTAGAATCTTTGAACTTAACAGAAACAGTAATAAAGAAAATGGGTAGTTTCTTGGTGTGTGATCACCAAATGACGTAAAACAAAATATTAAAAAGACACTGAACAATACCCACACCACAACACAAAAGCTAACCAACTATGGCTTCTGTAACACCAAGAAACACCCAGAAAATGTAGCTGTATTCACAAGAATTTCTGAATTAATTTATTTTATTTGCGGCATTCCCTGCAACATCCTTTCTCTGGGGTTGCTCTGATAGCCAGAAAACAAACTGCTTACAAAAATGAAAACGATCTATAAATAACAAAGTTGCAGTTTATGATAAGTTATTTCTCGGCTAGTCGATGAGTCGACTAAATTCGAGGGCCGTTCGCTAGACCATAGCCACAATGAAAAAATACCTCTAGAATTCGGCTTTGTTTATCGACTTTAAATATACTTAATTCCCACACCGCAATTAAAAACTAATTTATCAAAACGTGTCTTTCAATGACACTAGTCATTGTAAAGACGCGGTTTGGAAACTGTTCAAAGTGTTTCGTAATGCTACCTGCCTTAAGCAAGAGAATGACGTGAGTTAAATGAGATTATTTGTGTATCTCGTTGAATGAACATCTCCAGTTGGAAGCACCTATTAATTCATTAAGGTGAATTTTATCGACATATTACCTAGTAGACAAAAAGCGACAGAATGATCCTACTCTGTCCATATGAATGTATGTTTCGCTAACGGTAACTACTGAGAGAAAATCTAGCTGTATAGGTGGTTTTCATGTTACGTCATCGCCGCCATGCTGGTGGACATAAACAAAAGTTATCTCATTAGCTCCTTTTGTTCGTCCACCAGCATTTGTTCGTTTCACCATTGTTATCTATGTCTCTAGAGATTGATTGCAAACCACCTATTTGAAGAATTTCTTAATTTCTTTTATTTGGCACTCCCTGCAACATCCTTCTCTAGGGTTGTTCTCATAGCCAGAAAACAAACTGCTTACGAAAATGAAAACGATCTATAAATAACAAAGTTGCAGCTTATGATAAGTTATTTCTCGACTAGTTGTGATTAAATGTGATCCGGATCCCGATGACTAAATTCGAGGGCTATTCGCTGGACCATAGACACAATGAAAAAATTCCTTCTAGAATATTAATTCGGCTTTGTTTATCGACTAAAAATAACACTAAGCTCTTGCTGAGGATGAATGATGACTGAATTATTTTAATTGGATACTATACTCTCGTCGACAAGAGCCTGACTATAAATATAAAGTTAAGCGGCTGATAAGTTGCTACTTTGTTATTTCTAGTAAGATCATAACTGACCATTGTATTGTATTGTACTACTCTGTGCCAGTCTGACCATGCTGTATATCCCTGGCTTCCGTTAAACAGAGTGAGCCTATTAATAGTTTTTAAGGCTTTTTTGCCCACATGAAACGATAACTTTAGACAGATAGGGATAACTGGATGCGAAGGAATGTGTGAAAACTAATTAAGATGTATTTAAACGTGTGAATTTCCAAAATTAATGTGGACCTCGAATGCGTTCAATGAAATCAAAATACGAACACCTAGCTGCACTTCAGTCGCTCATTTTGTTGTGTCTGTTCGCTCGTGTGAATAATAATACCATACGTGCATATAGAATGGAGTCATAGATTATGATAACAACAATAACCTTCCAAACTGACGATACTTTAAAAAAATGTAAATTCAAGTCTCCGGGAAATCAGGATACCTAGAAAATTAGGCTACGGTAAAAAAAATCTGGCTACGACTTTCGCGGTCGTGTAGGCGTCCGATGGTTATGCCATGCTGATGAGTCCTAACAAGGACGAAACACTGAGTTGTCCATCGCTGCCACTACCCGGGTGATATGGCTGTGCGCATGCGTAAGGTACTGGCCAGATCGCGGCGTTGGTGTTTGAGTGTGTCACTTGCTTTTTTCGTGTTTCTACCCAGAAGTACTCCGTTCCATGATTCGCAACTCGATTTCAATTTTTCTTGTCTGTATTCCGAAAAGGCGGCGTGGTCGAATAGCCAACTGCTTTGAAAAACAGCGAAATGATGTCAATGGATAGGCTCCGAGGTAGGGCCAATTTGAAATAAGGAAATAAAAAGCATTTTTCATATTGATTCAAAAATTCTAGTTGTATCAATAGAAACCTAAAGATAATGGTCCAAGTATCACTGATACAATTATTTTAGAAGTAGAATGTTACTATCATTACTTGCCTATACTTGCGAAAGGTCTGGTTGGAGATTGGATTGCAACATGAAAATAATTGGCCAATTCTCAACTTCGACATTGTGCCTTGAATAAAAGGCTAAAAACTGATTATGAATGGTTGTTTCTTCCCTCAAGGACATCACTCGGCACTGCAATCTTTTTGGTGCATTTTCTAAGAACATTTGTGTATGAAAGGCGTTCCAAACTAATTTGTCCTTTTCCAATTAAGGAAATTATGTTAAAAAAAGGAAAATAAGCCTGTCCCAGGGTCTTACAGCGTAAAATTTCAGACAGGCTTTTAACAACAGAGCGTTTTCTGCAATAACTGGTTAACACATTAGTTGAAAAACTGAGTGCTTTATTATGTTTCTGAAGGAAAGTACAGTTGTTTTTTTTGTATTTAACAGGTTACGATTTTTCGCGGACTGTGTTTTACAATCATCTCTAACATAGAGAAGAGATACGAAACCCTCGGAGCTCTGCATAACATTCAAATAATACAACACAAAAGCGCAAAAAACGCCGAACTCTTTTTTTATTCCGCTGCCAGAAGCCTGTTGGTCGTCTTTCTAAGACAGTGAATTTTGTGCGTCGTTATACATGTAAATAGTGATATTATTTGAAGTTTTGAAAATTGCTACAATAAAAGGAAATCATGTGCATTTATCCTTATTTTTAAGTCCGATTTTCGGACTCAAAATTTCACCATTTGTCGGAAGGTATGTACTTTCAGTTGAGTCCGCCGTTTTCGGACCCACCCTCAGCCCGACACGAATGTAAATAACTTTTGAGTCCGATTTTCGGACCCAACATTTTAGGTTTCTCCGTTTATCTCAGCACAACCGCACCGGCGAATGTTGATAACATTTGAGTCCGATTTTCGAACCTAACATTCTACGATGATCCGTTTATCTCAGCCCAACACGAATGTTGATAACTTTTGAGTCCGATTTTCTTACCCAACATTCTACGTTTCACCGTTTATCTCTCCCACAACGAATGTTCGCAGTACATGTAATACGGCTTTTGAGTCTGTTATTCGGACCCAGAGACGTAGCCAGGAATTTTTCAGAGGTACTCACAATCATTTTTCAAACACTCCCCCTACCTCCTCCCCCACCCTCAAGTCCCAAATCTTTCTTTATTTTTTCCGACTTTTTCAGGTACGCCCCTGGGACCCAACAATTTAGAAACATTTGCGTCAAATTTCTTAACTCAGATCTGTTGGGATCACATACTTTTCAATCCGAATCTCCGATTTATCTCTTTTAAATTACGTACAAATTACTTACATATAATGTGTTACTGATTAAGTTAAGCTATACAAAATCAGGAAGAGTGGTATTTCAATAATGATATTTTAAATGCATAGCATGTCACAAGTAACGGCGATGCTAAATATATTTTCACGAACGCTTTGTGCGCAAAAAAAAAATAGCGAAGTAACTTCTGCAGTCTGCGAATATATTTTTAAGTGCAAATAACACTGTAAAAAAATCTGCCCTTTCCTTCTATGAATAAAGAAAGTGCATATTACTTTGTATATAACTTGAGACCAATGAAGGGAAAAAATACATGTAATATATGTAATTTGCGCCAAATAAATTCATTGCGAATAAGCAAGTAGGAAAGATTTCTGTACAACTCCATACATTAGTTATGCATACCGTTCTTTTTAACTTTTTAACTCCCAAGAGTGCCAAATAACAAAATTCAAGAAAAATCCAAATTTTATTTTGTAAAATCTTGAAAAACTAATAGACTACTGAAGAGGTTTCATTTGAATGGTCACACCATAGGAGTTCGTCCACAGACTCAAAAGTTAGAACTACACTACATGTACATGTCTCCATAATTGACTCTGCGAGTGAAAGGGTTAATAAAACTGAAACAAAAGTCAAAACAATAGAAATCCAAAGGTTCTTTTTATAACACTTAAATGGCAGTTTTCCCTACCTTTTTTATGCTTCAACTCGTGTTTTCGCTACCATTTCCTATTCTTCGTGAAATCCCTACCCTTTCACATACTTCAATTCGTGAAATCCCGACCATTTCATATACCTCCAGCCTAAAAAAAGTACCCCTTTCGGGCGGAGCATCCCCGTATAGCTCATTATAGGGAGTTACCCCCCCCCCCCCCCCCCCCCCCTCCCCTTCCCCCGGGACAAACGGAGAAACTGAAACTGTAATACATCGTGTTTTTATCTGGTTTTAGGGGGAAAATATCTGTCACAGCACATTGTGTGACACACGTTAAGTGACGTTTGTGGTCAAAGGGTTGAAATGTTTGTCTCGAATTACAAAGCGCTATTCACCAGTTTTAAAAACATATACAGTTCGTTACTGATTTGCCCGCCATTTACCTTGAGGTTGAGTATATCCCGAGGGGTGGTGGGGGGGGGGGGGGGGGGTACTCTGCAAATTTTTGGGTGGGGTGTGCCACGGGACTCTGAGACCCTTAAATGATATCAGACCATTTTAGCTGCATTTCTGGCATTTTGCAACCCTATTCTAGACTAAACACCGAAAAACCCTACCCTTTATTTGAGCCACATTAATTTGCGTTGTCCCTGCATACTACGCGAACGAGCTCACTTGACCACACTTAGATATTTTACCAAACTAAACTCACGCAGATGTCACGCAACCTCTGCATGCTTCTCAGATTTACCGTATTTTCTCAATTAAACGCCCACTTGGCCTAGTGGACCCGGCGTTTCTTTGAATCAGCAGCTTTTTCTCGCCCTCCATCTTTTAAAGAAAGGGTTATTATTCGTTTTTATTGGCAGCCGTGTACCTTGCCCTTAAATCTTAAGTTAATTATATCACAAATAAACGTTTGAGGGGCTCACTTACAACTTCCTCTATTATACCCGGCGTTTATTCGGGGCTCGGCGTTTAATCGAGAAAATACGGTACTCACATTTGACTGCAATGTAGTTATTTGGGTCCAATATTATATTTCAGGTTTTAAGTGAAAAATAATATTTGTGAATTATCTTCTGATGTTCACAACGTCATCTGTTTCAGAATATATAAACCCTTAGCTCGACAGATCAACTCACTGAAATTATAGATAAAATTATTATTGGTAATACGAGGGAATGTAAGCGAAGTCAATGTTGTAAAGGGATTTTAAATTCAACCCTAAGCTGCGATCAACATCTAAGTTCTTCTTACAGTACATTTTCAATACACTTTAACATTTTTTTTAATATTGGGTAATCAGCAAATGTGTACCAGCTGGAACTGTTGTATTCTAAAACATTTCTCTAAAGTAATTTTGTCATACTTTAAGTGTTATTTAGAAGTAAAGTACACGAGTACAAAATTTATTAACACTGCAGGAAATGTTGTACATGTTCTTATAGTTTACTTTCTCTTATTTCTATTTCTTCCCAGGAACATTGCATTTTTGGCTGCCTAATAAGTAGGAACAGTTATACATCTTAGTTGTACAGAAAAGAAACAGCTGGCCTGGTTTTAATACTTATTTAATTTTAGCAACAATATCTGCACACATGAGGGCTGTCACTACACATGTAAAGCTTTCTGATTCTAATGAAATACTTATGCAATTTTGAGACCTATTTTACCTGTTAGTTAAATCTCATTTTTCTAGTTAAAATTGGTCTCCAACAAAAAAAGTGCAATTATTATCTGTGTACTTTTAATGTAAAAGATGGCTCAGAATAAATTTCACTTTTTGCAACAAATGTTTAAGGTGGCTCCAAGTAGTTTTATTTGGGTCACACTTCCCTTTTTGAATGAGCTTATACATAATCTTACTTTAGCTCAATGAATCTGAATTTGATGCCAGATGTGAGGCTAGGATGAAAGTTTTGAGCGATGCTCTTTTTATGCTAATTAGCGTTTCCATAGCAACAGTAAACAAACATGGCGAAAAACAGGTTTTCCTAATTATCTTTCGATTCTGGGCTACCCGCGACAAGCGAATAAATGCGTTATAATCTACACAGTGTAGCACACTAAATGAGAAAATTTCAAACAAATTAAACTGTTCGATTTTGAATAAATCGCTGAAACATTTTTAACATGTGTTTTTTCATGTTTGAAATTATAAGCGGTCAAAACATTCCATAAGTCTCACAAATTATCATTTAATTACCACAGAAAGTTTCCTCAGACTTAAATTATTACTCCCTGCAAATAGCTCTGACTAACTCCTCGGCAATAAAGAGATCGAGGTTTTCATTCAAATGCAGTTTTAAAAGAGTGAAAACGTCAAGCAAAACTGCATTTGAACAAAAAGTATTTTTCGTCGGTCAAAATCAAAACATGAAAGACCGAAAGTAATACATATTTAGAGAAAAAGTAAGAATTTTTGGGTTCGAAAATCGGACTCAAAATAAACCGGTAATTTATGAGAAAAAAAAAAAGAAAGTGCAATATCCTGCGGAATTCATTTTAAGTACGCCAGAAATTGACCAAGGAGAGCGAGTTTAATTTTTAAGTCAATTTATTCCGACACAGATAGCTTGCTTTTTTTAAATGAACGACCTCAAAAACAGAAAATCTTTCAATTTTTAGCGGAATTTTCCTCAATTGGAAAACGACAAATAAGTTTGGAACGCCTTATGAGCAGTCGATACATTTAGTAATGAATAGACGAAAAGATAGAATAATCCCCGGGGCAATTAATACTCCCTTGCATGTACATAATACTCTTTCGCACCCTCTCCGCCCTCCTCCGATGCCCCCCACCCCCGACCCCTAAATTCCCCTTCCTAGTAACCCTAAAGTCAACTTAGGATATTATATTTCGTGTATGGTTGCACTCGATCTCGTGTTTACACAACGACGAAGTTGCAAGGAGCAACGGCAGACCACGTTTTCTCCTTGAAAATGCGCTTTTTCGTACGGCTTTTTGATATCCGTTAAATTAAATTGCTATTTTAAACAAAATGGCTTCAAGTAAAACGAAAAACATTGACGAAATCGACGACATGGCAGAAATGTTTCAAGCGATGACGGCGCTTGATATTTCGTGCAGGGGATTAAAGACGCTGGGTGATATGAAAGCTCGAGTAAAAGCCGTACTACATCAGTCAGTGAAGACGCCCAGCTGGACTGCAGGCCAGGTACGAGTGCCCAATTTTAAAGAATAATTGCAGATGGTGAAACATGTGCATATAAATGCCGAAACCGATTGGTATCCAATAGTAAATGTGGTCGTTCAAAACATCCTACCACTGGCGATAAGTTTTACCGTATACGTATAACGAACATAATTTGGTTTTTTTGTTAAGATAGCATACAAACACGCTTTAAAAAGGGTCGTTGTTGGATTTTGCTGAAAGAAGACTGTAACAAATTCCGCCGCCTTTTACAATCGATGCACAACATAAAACGACTGCTTTGAAATACCCTAACTCGTTATTCCTGAAACTGTATTGTATCTCATCGGCAGAAACCGACCCCGTCATTGAATTGCTCACTATTTTTCTCATGTATGCGCAAGAATAATATTTTATATTATGGGCAATGGCTGGTAAAGAACGGCTTTAAAATTAGCAAAAGTAAAAACGTAAAAGTATAAAAGCGACGATACAGTTTAATAATAACCGTAAATATTCCGAATATTTAATAAACGCTTTCATTCTGGATAGATTGAGAAGCACCTCTCAACTGTGACACAAAACTGAGTATCTTTGTGAAAAGAAGTGTAACGTAGGGAATTTTACAGTGTTATCATTGAGTATCATTGTTAAACGGTATAATTGCGTTAGCAGTTTGATGTGCTACTTTATTATTCAAAGCCTTACTTGATTTTAAGCGTCTGACGCGACGCGTACGTCTATTGTCAGTCAATCATGATTCTGTTTTCATTCTATAATCACGAAGGCGTAACTGATCGAGATGCCTGGGCTTGTGTGTGCTTATTGCAATACGCTCGGAATTACAAGTATATTTTAAAACATTAAAAGTGAATACAATTCCCAACAATAGCGAGCCAAACAGCTAATTGAAGCTGTCGCCCTCATGAGTTTTCAATTTCTGTTTTCCAGGAAAAAAGGTCCATTGTTTTCACGGAATGTAAACAGTGGATATTAAGGTCGCGGGGGATACCTGGCCATGAATAAATTAATGAGGCAACATTTTAGCAGGAGTGTCGCTTTTAAAAGCTTTATATCTTGGGCCTTCAGAGGCCGATTTTGCTGAAACTTGACAGATATATTGGGGAATAATGGGAGTTCATCAGTACTATTTTTTATTCTATGAATCGTGCTTTACGGTAATGCTGTAATGTACGTAAGTTAAAATTTGTAAAACGTGATTGTATCCAAATTTGCTCTTCAAGAAGAACACAAAGCAAGTTGATTTCACCACTCACTGATCCGTTAAAACCTCTATTGTGTCATATCTAAAACCATTATTTTGATTTCGACATTAATTAAAAGTTATAAGCTTTTTAAGGAGTAAAATTGTCCATGTTAGAATATGAAGTCTCATATCTTCCCTTTGAAAGCCTATTCTCGATTTTCGAATTGCCCATAATACACTTTGTTTGCCCCCCAAATTTTGCATAAACTATTGTTTGTAAATGCTCTTGGGAGGACTGCATATTCCCAAGAGCATTTCAAAACAATAGTTTATGCAAAATTTGGGGGGCAAACAAAGTGTATTATGGGCAATTCGAAAATAGAGAATTCAAAATTCAACTGCTCTCTATACTGATCACGAATTCACGAATGCATCCAATAACAGATTATTAGGAGATAAACCAATCTAAACTTATGCTCTCAATAGGAAATTTTATTTCGCAAAATTGTACAATGGTATTCTCGGTCAGCTTGTCTTTTGCTCCGCTCAAATTGTTGACAATTGTCCCGCCTATTGTCCGGTTTAGCTATGACTAGGAAATAGTTACAATGTAGCTTATTTCTACATGTCTTCATCATTTCTAATTATGTTGAGTAATTTTTTTGTTGTCCATAACCTTCAATCGCATCTGTCATAAGGACCGTTTAATATTGCGTTCGCCGCTTATTAATGCTGTGGGATTTTTTTTCCGGTAAGTAAATAGGTTTGACTGTAAAAGTGCTAACGCTCCAGATCGCAAAGCTGTCAAATTAAGCCTCCACTTCTCAAACGCAACAAGAGGCCTGGGACTTTGGAAATTCAACAATGGTTTTTGAAGGACAATGAATTTGTAGAATTAATTACTAGTAATTATCCTTTGATCCGTGAGAAGTATGCTGACATTGTGGACAAAAGACTGAAATGCGAACTAATAAAGATGGAAATAAGAAGTATTACGATTCCCTTTTCCAAACGCAAAGCTTTGTTTTTTCGCAGACGGGAGTCAGATTTACAAAGATGTGCAGAGGAATTAGACAAACAAATCTGTAACAGCTCTGATCTTTTAAATCTAGACCCTGAACTAAAGGAATACAAACGTCTAAAACGCGAACTCGACAACCTCTAAAGGAAAAGGTGCAATGTTCCGTTTGAAAGTGAAATGGATCGAATATGGTGAAAAGCCAACCAAATACTTTTTTTAATATGGAAAAGAGAAACTAAAACAGGAAAGTCATCTCAGAAATAAAAGGGTCAAATGGGAGGATGGTGGCTAATGACAAGGGCATTATGAACGAGGTTCAAACGTTTTATGAGGTATTATACAGCTCGTGTGTAGACGACAATCACAGATGCTTTTGAAGCATTTACTCAGGTTGTGAATATTCCGAAAATATCTGAGGAAAAAAATGATCTTGAAGGAAATATAACCGTGGAAGAATGTTAAAAAGTCTTGAGATCCTTCTAAAATGGAAAGACCCTGGGGGACGATGGCTTCATAATCGAGTTTTATAAGCAATTCTTCGGTCTCCTCAGTCAAGATCTCGTTGACTGCTTTAATGCCGCTTATGAATCAGGTGAAATGTCAATTTCCCAACGTAGAGGAGTTATAGCACTTATTCCCAAGGAGGACTCTGACCCTTTGTTCCTGTCGAGCTCAGCCGTCCAATAAAATTATTGAATGTCAACTATATCATCGCGTCAAACGTTATTTCTAAGAGGATAGAACGTATTCTACCAACTCTAATTCATACTGATCAGTCCGGTTTTATGAAAGGGAGATTCATAGGACAAAATATTCGACTAATGTCAATGATGCTCTACATCAAATCGAACTGCAGAAAAGCCTTGGGATCGTTTTATGGCTTGACTTTTAAAAGGCCTTTGACACTGTGGTATCGGCCTTTATTCAGAAAACACTCTATCTTTTCAACTTTGGAAGCAACATTAGAAGATGGATTTCTACCTTCTATGCTAACGCTGAAAGTAATGTCATAAACAATGGTTTCTGTACTAATTATGTTAAGTTATCGAGGCATGTAAAGCAAACTGCCCCCTGTCTCCCTATTTGTTTATCCTTACCGCTGAGGTTCAGCCACTAAGATAACACAGGACAATAGTGTTAAAAGAATTAAAATATTCGGTACTGAACTTAAGTTAAGCCAATTTTCGGACGACACCTCAGCTTTCTTAGACAGCTTGACCTCTGCTAGGGACCTAGTCGGTATTGTCAATGATTTTGGAAAAATATCGGGCTTAAAACTAGTGAACACCTTCTAAAGGCAAAGCATTATGGTTGGGCCCATGGAGAAACAACGAGAAAGACGATGCGAAAGACAATGCGAAAAATGATTTAGCTTTAAAAGTGCAAGACTGCACACAACTCTAGATAATTGGAGATCTCGAAAACTTACTTTCTTTTTTATGTGGTCGTTCTTTGATATCCAAATGTCTAGGTATTCCCCGCCTCATATATTCCACTTCATCATTGGTAATGCGTATATAAATTGTTTCCTCAACGACGACGTCTGTTTTTTATTTTTTATTTTCTATGGAGCAAAACGAGAGATAGATTAAAGAGGCGAGTCCTTTATCAGGACTACTCAGAGGGAGGATTGCGGATGCCATACATTGAAATCATGGCCAAAGCATTAAAGCTCGCATGGATTGCCAGCAGGTTTCTTTCTGTTGACCAGCTATACAGAAGCGAAAATTGCAAAGTAATTCCCGAGTACTATTTTGACAAAGTAGGTGGTCTCAATTTCCTCCTGCGATGTAATTTTGATAAAAATATTTTGCACCAAGTAAATCTACCACCGTTTTACGAACAAATCGTACTCTTCCTTTTTGACCTCAATGACCTGCATGAAACCAGCTTCGGGCAAGATATGATTTTGTTTAATAACAACGAGATCTTCATCGAAGGAAATATGTTCTTCTTGCGAAGTTGGTTTAAAAAGTGAATTATATCCATGACATAAAAACGAAAACATTCCACAAAAGGAGTGTTCCACCGGAGCGGTTCTTTTGTTTTCCTCGATTTTTGCACGGGCTAAGTTTTGTTTTTGACTGTAGTGCGACCAGGCCCCTATAGAGATTTGAATTTACAAAATGCTTACTAGATGACGTCAACCTGGGAATCATTTATTATACAACTACTTGTTTTCACCTCCGAATAATTTTTACGAATCAATTGACTATCCACAGTTTATTCTTAGTATTTATCAAATTAATTATCCTTAAAGGGACACTGTCACGGGTTGACATGCGCCGGTTCTCGTCCGATCACCGAAGTTAAGCCCTGTCGGGCGAGGTTAGTACTTGGATGGGTGACCGCCTGGGAATACCTCGTGTCGTAGGCTCATCATTTTTCTTTCTTTTACTCCCTTTCATTTTTCATTTTTTTGGTTCCGTCAAGGAGCCACTCGTCGTCCTGAGGAGGGCAAACTGAAGCCAAAGTTATGAAAACATAGCATACCTTCGACGATATTCCAACGACAACAAATGGGCGACAAAGTCGCTGTCACAGGAAGCTTCATACCCGGCATCGAATTTAGCCTGAAGCCACGACCTAAATATCCGATTTTCCAAATATATTCGTTTGTGGTTTCTAGACCACGCTATCTTATATTCTGCTTGATCCTCGAACTTCCTCTTCCGTCCCGAATTGGTTCTTTTAGTTCTTTTCCCTCCACCACCGCCACTAGTCGAGGGTCTAAAATAGGGTTTCCTAATCCCGCTTCCCGCCACTGTTTTTTCTTTCATCCCGCCATCCCGCTTGCTTCGAACATGTCATCCCGATCCCGCTTCCAAAATACTTTTTTTGCATGACAAGTCGCAGTTTTTTCCGGACGAGGCGCGATTTCTGCGGGCTAATGCATTACGACCTCGGTGTTTGTTTGCGGCAAACAGTAGCAGTCAGTTTAGTTTCATCCGCTTTTGAGTAAGTGTTGAGAAGCCAAACAAAAGTTTTCTTTATCGGAGAACAGCGCGTGGACCATGACGAAGGCCCTCCGTCACTCCAAACTTCAAAATTTCAAATTAAAAAAAAACAAATTTTAAAGCACGCCTACTACATAGAGTTACCCACGAAATCTGATAGAGAAAGTTGTATGGAATATGTATGCGGGGTGCGGAGTGAGGAGTGCGAAGTGTAGAAAACGCGGAGTATGAAAAATGAGGAGTGGGGAAAATGTGGAATACGTATTTTTTGTGGAAAAACATAAAATATAATGTAAAACTAAACTTTTTTTTTCTACAAGGCAACTTTTGCAAGTTTTGAAATTCACAATTTCTATATAAATAAATAGGAATTTCAGTGGAATCCGCGAGGTGGAATTTCAGTGTTGTTATCTCAAAAGAGTTTGTATTTTCATATATGCCTACATTTCATACCATTACAACTTTTCGAACTTAATTCGGTAGCATTTTGAGTAGTTAGAGCACGTTTTGAAGCCGCGCCGGCATTCTTTCGTTACGAAATCTGCGACGACATTGTTTGCATAGCGTCTGGGCAATGTGCATTGCTCAATTACCACTGCTTCAATTAGGGCTGTCTGAAAAATGTTACTAGGGAGAATTTGCAATTTCATGGCAATTTTGGTGGTGACTTTCGCTATTAGGGAACCAAGGTGACTGTTATAACGGGAGATCAAAGTACCGGGGCATTGGTATACAGCGCTGACTTCGCGAACACCTATTATCATCCTAATTTCTTGCATATTCAGCGCGAAAACCCAATGTTAAACCGGCTTGTTTTTATTGAGCAGTCCATTTACAGCGTGCTGGATTTTCACCAATCTGAAATGTTATAACAATATGATTTAAATATAATTATATAAATATCTGCAGTTAAGAGGATCAGGCGGTTCTCTGTATGCGGCACTTAGATAACGGCTTTTTTCGTACTTGCGTTGGTTACTATATACGAGCTTTTCATGAAGCCAAACAGTTGGTCAGAGTATATTACATTATTACCGACCTCGAGGTAGCCACTATTAAACCGAATGATCTAACGGCTACCTCCAGGTAGGAATATATATTACCGACCTCGAGGTAGCCGCTAACCCAATGACTTAACGGCTACCTTAGGGTCGGAATATGTATTACCGACCTCAAGGTAGCCACTAACTCAATGACTTAACGGCTACCTTGGAGTCGGAACATATAGAATGGACCTCGAGGTAGCCACTAACCAATGACTTAACGGCTACCTTGGAGTCGGAACATATAGAATGGACCTCGAGGTAGCCACTAACCAATGACTTCACGGCTACCTTGGGGTCGGAATATATAGAATGGACCTCGAGGTAGCCACTAACCCAATGACTTAATTAAATAACGAATTTTGTTACTATAATGATTCCCGGAGAACCACCCATGATATCTTTGAAAAAAGACAAATCCTTTAAAGATACACTCCTTAGAGGAAAAATATAAAAGGTGTCAAATAAGTTTCACAACGGGATTGTTTGTGCGGCCTGTCACCCCTTTCTACTTTCTGTTTTAGCATTTTAATGGATTCCTTGAGACAAAATTGCGACACCGTGACAGGTGCTTATTTGGATTGATAAATATCAGGACTTCTGAAATGATTTCAAAGGAAAGACAGGATAGAAAAACGCCGGTTTAAAAAATCACCTATGTAAACATCCAGACGTGTCTTCCTTCACGGAATCGTGAAATATCCGGCGAGTGCATTGCCGTCATCCATCCCGTTTCCCACCCGTAAAAATCAAGAATTCCCGCGTCCCGCCATGAAAATGACGAACTTCCCGCTTCCCGCCCACCTCTAACCATCCCGCATCCCGCCTTCCAATTTTCTTTCATCCCGCATCCCGGCATCGAAAAAAGGCTTATCCCACATCCCGCCAACCCTATGTTAGGCCCTCCTAGTCGACGCCATTTTGAAATTGACGGTTCAACTTGAAAAATTCAGGCTGAACTTTTCAAGTTTCGATTCGAAAAACTCGCGCATGCGCCCTCGTGACAGTGTCCCTTTAAGCTGTAAAATGCGCATTGTAAATTGTCGTAGAAATAGCCTGCGAGCAAGCTTTTGGGGGAGGGGTGGGTGTGGGGGGAGGGCAACGAGCGAGAGCTTGCAACGATGTCTCAGAAATTTGAATGTCTCCGTCCAAAAGTGGACTGAAAATGCTGATTGGTTGAGGTTTAATTTGATGATGACGTTGTCATGGTGTCATTCTTCGTGCGTCGTGATCAAGACAAACAAACGGAGAGCGGAGGAGATTGCATTCATAAAGCGTGCGAGAATTTTTCTAAATATCTGAAGTTTCCTGTGGAATTGAAACCAGAGCAATGTCAAGCAGTTGAAGCACCCTCGCTGTTTTGCCGACGGGCTATGGCAAAAGCTTTATATTTCAACTGTTTGCTGCCGCGGCTGCAAATATTAAAAGGAGGCATCATCAAACAGTGTTTGTTGTCTGTCCGTTACAAAGCATCTGATCGACGATCGACGACCAGGTAGCAGAAGCCAGAAGTATTGGAATGTCTGCGGCTCTTGTTGCCCATGAAGAATTAAGATCGGCGAAGTTTCAGCTTTTTTTTTGGGTCAGCCGAGAAAATTATCGACCAGCATTTGTGACCTCTAACGCGAAAACGATACTAAGGGCTTTCCGTTCGAGTCGTTCCCTTAGAGACCGTTCAGGTAAAAGATTTTTAGCCATTTGAACGGCTATCTAGTGTTTTGGCCGGTGATTTATTTTTGCTTTCATTCGCTCACCATGCAATTTGCAGAAGTCCGAAAGTAATTTGAAACCTTTTCAATATAAACATCTCGTAATTCACAGAATTATAAACACGCATTCAAAAGAGAAACACCTTCAGACTGGTGAAGCAGAGAGTTTGGAAAAACTTATTTTAATTTTGTCCAGCGATACACTACAAAGAAAACAGAGAAGCAAACAGTCTGGCTGTCGTAAAGTATGTTGCATTACCAACACTATTTTTATTTTCATGTCTGTTTACATTAACGCTCGGCTCCGGTTTGCACTGATTGAGCAAATTCTGACAATGGGGAACCACGGGAAGTATTTGGGGCGGTATTCAAATTTCTGAGACATCGTTGCAAGCTCTCGCTCTCCGCTCCCCCAAACCCGAAACTCCGAGCCCGAGAGCTTGCTCGCAGGCTAGCGTAGAAATAATGGCAAATTCCCGGGTTGACGTCATCTAATTAGCATTTTGTAAATTCAAATCTCTATAACTTACAAACGCGACGTTCCAAACAAGAAACATTTTACCATTCAACTATTCAATGTACATAGAGTTGATTCTGTAAATACCTTTCTATGGGTGATAGGCACTTTAAACTACATACTATTTAAAGAGCATATGACACGAATTTTTTTTCTTCGGTTTCTTGTAGTTCAATATGTATAAAAAACGATTTTACGCTTTTACAGTGCTTGAATTTTCGAAAAAGCCTTTTTTTCGCCTTCAAAATACGCGCTTTTCAGCCTAAAAAGTGTCCCGGAGACTGGGATCTAGTTTAGACCACGCGACGCAATTATGACGTCAGTACGTGTACATCGGCCATGTGAGTTCTATAACAAATGTTGACCTCAAATCCTCAATGTTGAGCGATTTGAAGGATTCGTCGACGTAGGAATTGACTGAAGGCTACATGGAAGAAGAAGAGAAACCAGGAGAAGAAGTGTAGGTTGTTATTGGCGAGATCGAACGAATAATACGAAGAAGAACCGGTCGCTTACTCTGGGTGTTCATGTAAACAGTGCTGAAAAACCTTTGCAGGCACCCTCGAGGTTTTTGTTTTCAAAAGAATACCACTACTACTCGCTTTCGATGGCTCAGTCGAAACAATATGCTAAATTCCGTACTGAGAAACACAACAGTCTTGTTTTCGTGGCTCAGGGATAAAAATGGAAAGCCACACCGGCAATGAGGAGCGAGTGAATATGGGTGAGTAACACTAACAACAAAAATGAATACAGATCTCTAAAACACTGTTACATTTCAACCATTAGCTAGAAATACATTTGTATTTTATGAAATAAATTAACCCATTACTCTGTACTAAAATATAAGCTTTGTCTCAAATTTGCAATTCACATGGTTTTCCTTTTCTTGTTTTTGTTGTTTTCGGTAAGCTTACTTGGGGATAGTTTTAAAAAAAATGTGCTATAAAGTTGGATCTCTCTCTCTCTCTCTCTCTCTCTCTCTCTCTCTCTCTCTCTCTCTCTCTCTCTCTCTCTCTCTCTCTCTCTCTCTCTCTCTCTCTCTCTCTCTCTCTCTCTCTCTCTCTCTCTCTCTCTTATATCACTATTTTCCCTTAGTAAATTCCCTGTTGTTGTTGAAAAAAATAATTATTATTTTAGCCGTGTTCCACATAATATTCCCTGCATAAGGCCTGGGGCTTATATGCCACCAACAATAATTTGAACATGTAGACACAAAGGTCACTGGCAAATGATAGTTATATATATACCAATTATTATTTATTGTGCTAACCCTATCCAGCTTATTAAATGTTGAAACAAAGAGTTGTTTTGATTGAGGAAAGTTGTATGATTGAAACTCTGACTTATTTGTGCTATTAGCCTTATTTTCATCTTGTCTGTTGGAAATGAAGATTTCTCAGAGCAGCTTGTAACATGGTTGTTTTCGAATACTTGGGCTGGGACAAAACTAGACCCATACCATCTTGTATACAGTGTACATGTATATGCCACTGACCATTATAATAATTCAATTTTAAGATTGAAAGCCACTCATCGCATGGCCTGGGTATTCCACTGCACAAGCAAGAGAACAGCATGGCCTTTACACCAGGCTGAAGTGAAAGTTTTGCTTGATATGTACATGTAAATGACAATAAATAAAAATCATCTTTTTATCACCCAGATACTTCTTATTTCATCAGAATTAAAAAAAAACACTCGACCTTTGGGGGACAGGGGAGTAAACCATTATGATATGAGGACATTTTACAAAACAGATGAGAAATACAGATTAGTGTTTTCTTCTATGGGACACTGCTCAAAGACAAGCATGATATCTAAGGTTTATTTCCTGGGGATAGGGGTTTGGTACTACCAAGGGCGTTTGAATAAAAAATGACCCGTCAAGAGTTATTCTGATACCATTTAGGGTTTTAAGCCAGAAAATATGCTGACAGGAAATATGCTTAGTGGTAAAACATGATGTGAGCCTAACTCACAAAACAGGTCTCTAGTACCTTTTAGGGGTTCCCTTCAAAATTTCTAATGATCACCACTGTCCATTTTATGTGGGAGCCCCCCGCCCTATAGGGTATGTGTCTGGCCAATTCTTAGTTAGAATCCATGGGTACTCCTGACCATCATGCATTACAAGATATATAGGTTACGGTAAGTGTCGCCCCAGCGGTTATGGAGTTTGAGCATCATCTTTAGCTTTGCAATGTGGTGTCATGAGTATTGTGAGAATGCATGGAGTAATTGGCATGAAAAATTGAAACCTTTTAAGGTTAGTTCCCCAAGTAAGTATAAGACAAACTCATATAGCTATTTGTCCATTTAAAGCACCCTGTAATCTTTTCTACATATCCGTTTGTGCTATTGGTGTACTAGCAACGCTGTGACTGCTGTTGTGGACACAAAACCATTAACCAAAATACTCTGAAAACCATTTTGAAGGATAATATAAAGATACACACTCAAGATTTATACTTGTTAGTACTTTTAACACTATAAAGATTAGGACCTACAGTGTACTCCTTTGCAGCTGTAGACAACTAAATTGGACACAACTATTATAAAAAATATACAGATTTAGGCAAGGTACAATAATTTTAATAGGAAAGAGAATTGTTTGAAATCCCTATACTAATGGAAGTATCTTCTGAACCAGAATATGTTCTGCAGACAAATGAAGGAAATAATTCTGAAAAGCACCTTGTTTAGTCTAATTTAATATGGCAGTGTATGCTGTTTTGTCATGCTATATTTAAGAAGGTTTTCGATTTATATAATGAGTATAAACAAGATGCATGCTCTTTGGGTTTTTTATTATTTTTTAGTCTGAACCAGACCCAACATGATTAAACCAGATCTAGAAAGAATGCTCATAATTCAACACCGCACCTTCGCTAAAATTATCTCATTTCCAAGCGGGCTTCTTCGTTTGTGGATCCTACGTGAGATAGCGATCAAAGTGTGCATGCCAAGTCGCCGCGAGTCGAGCTATAAAAAAGCAGTGTGGCATGTGATTGCTCCCGGATTCGAAGAAGTCTTTACGGTTTTGTTGGAGAAATCGAACTCAGTTTACTATACCTGTCGGATAGGAAGAAAAGTAATGCACTGTTTGGTCCGAAGTTATGAATTGCTAGAGCAAATTGTCTTTTTAGGCGCTCAAGCCAAGCATTTTCTTCCAGTCTTTCGGTCTTTCCTCTCTTTCCGCCATGTTTGTTTTCAATGTGGTGTACACGTTTTTACGTCACAGGGCATGTCACGTGACCTTTTGGCCGCGCGATGGCGGGACACTTTTTAGGCTAAAAGCGCGTATTTTGAAGGCGAAAAAACGGCTTTTTCGAAATTTCGAACACTTTAAAAGCTTGTAGTCGTTTTTTATACATATTAAACTACAAGAAACCGAAGAAAAAAATTTCGTGTCATATGCTCTTTAAAGGGATAGTATCACGAGGTCGAAACTTGAAAACGTCAGCCCACTTTTCAAGTTTGATTCCGCAAATTCGAAAAGGCCGTCGAGAAGTGGAGGTATTTGTTGAATCAAAAAATCCGTTTTGATAGCCAAAAGAAAGAACAAAATCACTTTTAACGTTGATATGTCCAAAATTCCGGTGCAAGAATAGTGAACAGTGCCGCGCGTGGAACCTCGTGATACTGTCCCTTTAACTTTTAAATAAACGTCCCTTTTAACAATTATTTTAACTAATAAATGCCCTGGACATTTATTGGAGTAAACGCGCACTAACCAATGTTTAGATAATAATAATTAAATAATATATTATAATTATAATAAAAACCTTCCCAGCACCCTTTGCACCAGAAAAATTTTCGATGCCAAATAACTCTGTCAATTTTGAGTGAATGAGGATACTACACCACGTGCTATTTGCACATACCATAAAATACCTATTTTAATTGACTGAGTGCGATGACGTCATCGGTCACGTGACTATGCCCCCAAGTGCCTTTCAACGATTTTTAGGAACATGCTTTGATGAATGCAAATACAGCCAACGTGGCAAGGAAGGCATTCACTTGCATCATTTCGTCATGCCGGGTTTGGTTCTGGATTTTCAAAATTAAGGGGGCTATACACATGAGCAAATAGGGGGTCTGGGGACTAGTATCTTTGTATGCATGTATCTTTGAAAGGGTGAAATGCAAAGTTAAAAAATTTTGCATGTTGGTAGATATAAGTCTAAAAATAAGTTTTTTATCAACGTCATTAGTATGACGTCATGAATCACGTGACCAGAACGCACGGAAGTTGACTGATTTTTGGCCCGGTTCCGGTTCCAGTTCCGTTTTTATTAACTTAAATAAATCCCCGTTTTTCCACCCAGTTAAAATTTATGCCATTTTTGTGTATAAAAAAGGCCATTATTACTCCTCCAGTAAAACTGAGTAAAAATGAAGGTGACGAAAAAAGTTTTACTCCTTGGAAATCCATCCTTTCCTGATCCTGTTCAGCGACTTTTCGGTTTAAAACTATAAACAAATCTGCATAAGTGGTTTTTATCTTACCTCTTACCAATGGCGTTGGCAGTTTTTCTGTAGCATTTTTCTTTCATACCGATCAGGGGTTAGATTTTTTCTTCCCCACCCTCCCCAGTCCCCCGCTCGGGTTTGCAGGACATGGTCAGCGGGAAGACTGGTTCGAGTTTGAAAACGTGGGCACGTCAGTCACGTCAGCCCGCGTCAGCTAAGAAAATATTTCATTTTTTTCGTCGACACAATCGTGTTTAGCGAAAAGTACGTGGTTTGCGAAATTGTCTTGCAAACTGCTCTTTTCGTTGTCAACATATGGAATAGCGGAAAGAAGGTCTCAGAGTTAACATTAGGTCACATTTGTGGCCTCGAAACTGCGTAGTCCGCAACTCCTGTTCCGGAGAAAGCCAACAACAAAAGCTAAGTGACTTGTACTTTAACGTTAAGTCCAAGAGTGCCTTTTGCCTTCTAGGTGATTGATTAACATTTTGTATTTAAAACTGTGTAGTACGTGTGCAGAACTGATTTACAATTTGAACTGATTTACAATTAAGCGTAATTTTAGACGTAATTTAGCGAAGCTTATATTTGTTTACAAACAGAGCGAGCAAGCGGTGAGGACCAAAGACTCAAGCGGACGTAGAGCGGTGGACTAAATTATCAGCTCGGTAAGTTTAAGCTGGAGCTTATGTTAATTAAAGCATTTAAACGGTTAATATTTAAGATTAACGAGCGGTTTATAGTCGCTTTATAATTTAGTGGCAATTTCCGAAGTTAATCCATAGATAGTAGTAAGCTAATAAGCTTGCCGCCAACATGTTTATTCGTTTACCGGTGTTACAAAGTGGTTTTCGCTGCACGTTAATTCACTGCATGCCATATTTCGTGCAGTCGTTTTGCTACATCTTGTGTTGTGCTGTAACTTTTCCTAATGGTATTATAATGATAGCACCAGTAGCGTCGATAATAATTCACTGCATGCCATATTTCACAATGTTTCATGCAGTCGTTTCGCTCCACCTTGTATTTTCCTAATGGTACTTTTCCTAATGGTAATATAATGCTACAAGCACCAGTAGTGTCGACAAATTGAGCATTATGCTCACTAGTTTTCTGTACAGTTTACAGCCAGATGTAAGCATATGTGATAGGAGGTTTGTACCAAACATTTTCACCCTTATGATAATGTGTACAATGAATGAATTAATATCATCTGAGAGAATGTGATCATCACCTTTGTTCATTCTCTTTTGTTATTACTTGTGTGACAAAAGTAAAAAAATAAAATAAAACTAGTAGTAATCATGGATTAAAAGAGTGTGTTCGTTTGTTAACAGCTGAAAGAAGTAGTATTGATGTCGATTTTTGCCCTGCTAAATGTTTTTGTTTACATTTAGCCGCCACTTGAGAGTGCAATCAACTCACAAACATTTTGCTTTAGTGTTATTGTTGTGATTCGGAAGAAACAGCGTGACAGCTTTGTTACTTTTTTATAGAGACCTATTCCAGTTGCATTAACTCAGCTATATGCAAATATATATGGAAAATTCTACTAAAGTCATAAGCGAATAACATTGAATATTTGACATACAGGACATGCAAGCAGCAGCACAGATGATGTGATTCAAACATAAGCTTACTCGCTCGATCTTCGATAAATCTGAACAAAATCATATTAAACAAATCAAATTTTATTTAGTGAAATAACACATAAACTTACATACACTGTAGTCGTGAGATCCTAGCAGTGATAAAGAAAACAAGGACCGTCGATCCTATTTATAGATTGACGGCGTTCATATTTAAAAACAATTTCGTCGCCCTGAAATGTTCGTAGTCAATTTTGTCGTCAAACTTCTGCCAGACTTCATTTCACTTGCCATATGATAAAAAGCAGTCAATTCTCAACTAATTTTCCAGCCGTTGAAAAGGGTAAAGTTGCTTTTATATGCGCTATATAGACCTACAAAAAGCGAACACTTTGTGACATTGCAGCCACGAGCAGGTACCAGTCTTTGACTGAAGTGTGCAATAAAGGTGAACGTTAATGCACGTGACATAATTCAAGATGGTGCCGAAAAGGTACACGAACGATGAAAAAAATGAACAACAAAAAGATCTCCACTTGGTATCACAGGACACCCAAGATTAGGATGCGTTCTCCTAACATCGAACCCAAAAATCACAGTTATGCAGCAACTGAAGGAGTTGCAATTTGATGCTAAATCATACTTGTGATTTCAATGTTGAGATATCTGTTTACGGTCTATATTTCAGTTTTTGTTCTCAATTTGCTTCTGCCATTCATCGGAAATAATTTTAAGATTGGTTCCGTTTGGTGCTTCAGTTACGATTCTTACTAGCCCAAATGGCTAGTGAAAGCAACAATCCACTAGCCAAAACTGAATTTTTACTAGTTGGCTAGTTGGCTACCGTTAGTCTTGAGTCCTAAATTTATATATTTAATAATGCCCAATCTTGCAGCATGTGTTCTTTCTACAATATTTTTACAAGCAGCTGGTAGAAATAATTAAATTTCTAAAGAGACACAATGTAATGGGAAAGTTTACTGATATACATGTATAACAAATTAATGCTATACGCTATAATTAATGGTGTAAAAGACGGTAAAATTTTACTGTTTATGTGCCAATCAATTTGAACCTTCAACATCCCTTTCCCCTCCCTCTCTCCTCGTGGGCAAACCCTGGGCATTTTTGCATCTGGTGAGAAGAGAATTTGACACGAAAGGCCCTTGCGAGACTCCAGCAGAATAGATGTGGTCACCATACATGTAGTTTAATGAGATGGATGAGTGTTTTGTAACATAAAGGGCTCTCTAAAGCTCATTAGAATTATTTTTTTAAAGTATACATGTAGAATGCAATAACTAAGTAAAATCGATAAAATAACAGTTTGTAGATTTTGTCGCTTGAAATAGTGAACAGGAATTGAAGAAGTGAATTGCCAGTCAATGTGTTGAAAGTGAAGGTCACGTGCTGAAAACACCCTTAATTTTAGCTTTAAGTGTTAATAACTCAAAAATGAGTCGGTGAACCCCATTTTTTATTGTCAAATTTTGATCAGTAGGATAAGAGGTAACTTTTGGCAAAGTTTAAAAAAATTCTGTAGGTGGGGTTCAGAGCCACCAAAAATGATAACAATGTGTTCACCAATCATTGGGATTCGTTTGATATCATGATTGTAGCATCAACTGATAAAAGTGGTTATAATGACCCATCAAATTGTAAGTCTTGAAAAGTGCTGGAAACTGTTGGGAGCCACCTTAAGATCAGGAAACCGCGAAAACAGACACTCATCAATAGTTTCTTTTTTCATACCTAAGGACATTGTGTTTTAGAAAATAACTGCATGCACAACACATAAAATGTGTACTTTTTCTGTTCTGTTCACCCCCGAAACATGGGGGATTGAGTATGTTACTGTTTTTATATAGCTTACATCAGTTCATGTGACAGCAATGTGAGAGCTTTACAGATTATGTACATTTATTTAGCCACAAGTCTTTTAATGTTTTTTTTCCCTGTGATGGATAACACAATTACAAGTGGTCTTAAAAGCTTCAAAAGACATGTACTGGTGCATGATAAGCCCTCTAGTGTACTATTTTGTTTTCAACCTCCTGTAAGCGGACACCTCCCGTAACCCGACACCTCCCTTAAGGGGACACTTCCCGTAAGCGGACACTTTCCCTTTATCCCGAGGGTGTCCGCTTACAGGAGGTTTGACTGTATACATTGTAATTTAATTTGATGCACTATTTAAACTCCAGACAATTATTTCCTAATAATGAGTTTTATTCCTAAATTTGTCTCCTAAGACATGTCCAAAAAAGACTTCAAGGACAAATCAAATTGGATATTAAAGGTACATGTACATGTCAAGTCTGCCGTTTTGTCATTTTGGACATGTGACCTGAAAAAGCTGATCCCCAGTCCAATTTGGACTACCCTGGTGAACCCCAGTCAGTGGACACAATGTTTATCAATAATTGAACAGCACCTCGTAGCAGATGCAATAATCAAATGTCACATGGTATAGTAAGGTCTGTTGTACATGTAGTTGTTTAACTTGCCAGTACTCTAAATAAATATACATTTTAGGAAGTGCATTTTTTTGTAAAGATTCAATGTCAGTTCTTAATCAGCCCTTCTGGCAGGCTGCTAGTAAAAAGTATTACGCTGTCTTGAAGTGTCTTCATCGACTGAAATTTGTTATAACATCATGAACCATTTGGAGAATGGGCCAAAAAATTAATATTGACTCAAGGTAAATAAAAATGGTGACACTGATTGCTGACTTCATACACAGTGTATTTCAAGATGGTTTAGACAATTAATGTAACTTATATAAATGAAACAAATCCAAGCTTAACTCCTACAGGACGCGCCCTATAATCACCGTTCCTGAGGGCACGATGACGAAAAAGATTCGGAAAATTTTGCTTTATTTTCAATCCCCCCCAAATTTGGAGGGTAGCGTGACTATACTCTAGGCCAATCACTGAGCGAGTTTGAGCCGGACAGCTTACCGTTCGTCTACATGAAGTTGTTTACAAAAAACCATCAAATTTATTTGAAGCGAACCGAAGCGGCGAAGAAGTTAAGATCCTCCTGTGTCGACCTAAACGAAGTTTTGGCGCTTGAAAAATGGATAACTGCGACAATGGATGAATTTCAAGCAATAAAGAATCTGAAATTGATCAGTTCTAGCGAAGAATCGATGTTATTAACTTTGAAAGTGGAGCGGTGTTTTAACACGCGGTCTTGTGTAAACATGCGGTCCGACTGTAAGGTAACTCAAAAGGCAATTGTGATATTTAGACGTGATATTTACCTTTGAAATCTGGTTATTGCTTCGAATAAATGTCTTGGCTTACTTTAGGAAAGATATCTGGCAAATAAAATGGTTTTTGAACCGAGAGGAAACCAAAATCGAGGCGCGATGTGAGATCTTTTCTTATCACGTATCGTGTTTGCATAATTAATTAGGTCAAATTACATGCACGAAAATTTCATTTGCACGCAAGTGGATTCCTCTGTATGGATTTACATTGGGAAGACCCTGGTGCTCAATATAACAAGGAAACTTTTTGCTTTTAACTTTTTTCTTGTACTACCCATCAGTTTGAACTAATATACTTTTTTGTCAAAATTTATTGGCAATTGTGGAATAGTTATGCTAATTTATGCTAATTAAATGCAACATTATGGTATATTTTTTCAAAAAAAAATTTTTTTTGGAAAATTTATTTACTACCCTTTCATATGAGATGTAGCTTTCCACACAAATGTAAATACCTTTTGAATAATGTTGCCCATTTTGACACTTTTTTGCTCAGTCCTGCAAGAGTTAACTTACAATGTTGTCTAAATTTTTGTTATAGTTATGTTTTTGTCTTGCTGAATAATATGGCTCCCAAATGCAGGGTTCGTGAAATGCTCAACATACACGTACCGGATTCAGCTTTAATATATGAGATTTAATATATGGGTACAGATGTCCCTCAGTCGTAAACTTTTCACTTCCACTGGCCAGTGTATTATGTGTTAAAAGATAATTGCTGTTATTGAATAAATGGTGTGACTTTGAGTATAACACATGCTGCACGTGAGTTACCCGGTAAATAATTTTATAGCAGAGTGTACATGTGAGCGGATGTTATATAACGTATGTTACTTGTGAGTTCATATGATTTGGTGCATATTTATGTCATGCAAAAATGTTTAAAATATTATAAAATATGTTTGCTCTTCAATTCTTGGACTTCAAACTTAGTGTGATGGAAAATTACATGTATAACTGATCTGTGGATTTCAAAATAATGGATTTGTAGCATTTAGGGGAAATGTCACTGTATTGCTGTCATTGCTTGCTCATCCAGTTTTGTTGTTCACACAATGGATATTTCTGTCATCCTAAGATGTGTTAATTACCACAGTGACGTTGCTAAATTACAAAACGTCAAGAACAACTAAAATTATACTTACATTGTTTCGTATTTAGGAGATGCATGGCTCTTAGAGCCCTTTCATTGGACTGTGCATTAGGGGATTCCCTCTGTCCTCCCATATAATGCTTTCGCTATAGCTTGGTAATAAGTAACTCATGTCAGGGCCAGGGTAGTGTTTAAACTAGCCACAGTGTGTATTTATGGTAATCAGATGTCCCCGGATAAATAAATGACTTAAAAAAAATGAATGCAAAAAAATGGAGGTGACACCAACTTTTATTTTGCAAAGTGAATGCAATGGCTCACAGCTGTTCATGTGGTTAGTTTTCTTCCTCTGTGCGCGGGCTGAGTTGCATGATGTATCATGGCATTGTGACATTAACTGTATGTGCAGTAAGGATGCACATAAACAATAAGTACGAACATGCTTAAATTAAGTTTTCTATTTCATCAGACTGCTGAAGAGGCATCCCTTGGTATATTCAGTATACGCATAAGGTGGATTTTCTACAACGACTGAAACAGTGAATGGAATTTTTTACAATGACTAAAATATTTTCAATTAATATTGATACTGTCTGTTTGTAAAAAGCATTGTAATGTAAATATCTGACCTTCCCTTTAAATCATTAAAGGGTCATTCTCAACCAGGGTACATTGCTTTCTGAAGTTCTGTTTGTGGCCATTTTTGGGTGCTGGGAAAATGGCCACCCAGTGATTATTGCAAAAATTTAAGGTTGTATTGAGGTACATGTACAGTGTACATTGAAACATTGCCAAACTGGATTCCTTTCTTTCTTAAAAACATGAAAACAAAATAGTAAATTAAAGTAATTATAAACAAAAAAATTTGAAGAGCTGTCAAAGTGATTTAGATCACTCGATGGATAGGACATTCTTCTTAGTGAATTGGTTATATACATGTACATGTACTGTTTGATCATCCCCAGATCATACAGAATAGAGAATTTAAGCATCATGACAACGTTCTTACTTTTTTCAAAAGCTTTGTCATCTTCCAAGTGAATGTACACTGGTTGATATGGGGAAGATATGGAAAGTGACAATAGTTTTTATAATAATGACCAGTACATTTTGTCAAATCAATAACCTTTTATGTGTATCAGAAAGTCTTTTTAATGTATTATCATTTAAATTTAAATAAATATATATTTTTTCAAATACTGCTGTATTATAAATCAATGTAAATGGTGTTATTATGCAACATACATGTAGCATTTGACATTGCAAATATGCACCAAAACAATGCAAATACAATGTATGATACATTATTATTTGACAGCATTCTAGAGTGCAAATATGCATCAAAACGAGTGCAAATATGACATTCTTCTGACCGTGTACTAGCAAAAACAGCTTCAAAAACTTAGTTTTAGGAGGAGATTTCTGTCGTAATCGGTATAATAAACAATAATTATTATTCAATGAAAAGTTGTGCAATACGGCTGGGCAATTTTACTCGTCAGTAAATACTCAGCCGTATTACACAACTTCACGCTGAATAACCTCTATTTACTCTTAAGGGTCAGCGCATTTTTTTTTGCTGCCCCCTCAAACTATATAGTTAGTATGAACCCTCCCAACACCACAATTACATGTAGCACCTTTGAAAAGCAGGCCATGTGGTGTACACATGTTTATTTACAGGATTTACTTGAACGGCGCAGATTTTTCTTCAACGTTGTTGAAGTCCTTTTCTAGACTATAGTCTACGGAATATGTTAAAATTGTTACTAAAAATGTGGTTGTTGTTCATCGCGGTGTGTAAGATAGGTAAACGCTTTTTTTTATTCGTTTGTCTCACGATGGAGTCACTTTTAAGATGTTGATCGCGACGTTTCGACTGCTATTACTGCTAGTTTTCATCAGGCGATGAGGTCGATTGGTTATGTGTCGCTTATGTAGCACGTTGGCTTATTGCTATTGGTGCATTTCGATCCTCATTATTATTCCGAAAAGATGTTGTTCCCTCTCCGGTCCGATTTGATATCGGTCGGCTGTTGTGCTTCTTGATTGTAGGCCCCGGGGGGGACTCCCATATGTGGTCGGGCGGGGTGCTCGTCGGGAAAAAAAAGTGGAACCCTAAAAGGTACCAAAGTGGGCGTGGTCAACCAGAATTTTACCCCTAAAAGATACCATTTTTTTACCAAATATGTGCTCGAACAATGCGCCTACAGTGCTGGAAATAAATAGATCTGACTATACATGGGCTCGAATTCCAGCTACGATCAGAAGGAACACGGGAAGGCACTAGCGACTCGTCTTTCGCCAGGAACACCCTAAAAGATACCATTTTCTGGGAAAATAAGTTTTTTTCATCATATACCCTAAAAGATACCTAGATCCCGAATTTTAACCCCTAAAAGATACGACGAGCACCCCCACCCGACCACATACTATCGATCTCAGACGTCCTTGGACAAGGGATTTTTTTCGGCCCGCTTCACGAGCTGTTGATTTCAGTCTGCGGTTAAAAAAATGTCGTCACGTGATGACATTTTTTTGGCTCTGCGGTTTCAAAAATGTTGATCACGTGACGCCATTCGGTTACTCGCGCCAAAAAGAAAACCGGCAAAGTGATCAAAGATGTTGGGGAGTAAAACCGGCCGAAGCTATCATCCAGGGAAAGCTTTGTCCAATGACATAAGAAGCGGAATAATAGATACGATAGTACAGGCCGGTGGCGACTTTACTACAGGTTTCTTTATGGGTAATTACAGTGATGTGGCAAGGAAATTTAACGTGAGCAGACAAACCGTTAAAAACGTCTGGGATAATTCACGGCCGTGGGAAGTCGAAATAAAGCATCACGTGATCAACATTTTTGAAACCGCAGAGCCAAAAAAATGTCATCACGTGACGACATTTTTTTAACCGCAGACTGAAACCAACGGCCCGTGAAGCGGGCCGAAAAAAATCCCTTGTCCAAGGACGTCTGAGATCGATAGTATGGGAGTCCTCCCCCCGGGTTGTAGGCATCCACGCTTCGGGAATTTCAATTCCACTATCTCTGTTGATGTTATTAGGATGAAGTCTTATGTGGATGGCCTCTTTAACTCTACGGGTGTACCAGTGTGGGTAATAGCAGTCGAAACGACGCGATCAACATCTTAAAGTGACTCCATCGTGAGACAAACGAAAAAAAAAAAGCGTTTACCTATGTTAAAATTATTTAATTATAATATATTATTTCCGGTTTCACTTGTAATAATAATAATAATAATAATAATGATAATAATAATAATAAGTCTTTATTCATCAGATAAAAATACATATCCGATGTTACAGTCAGTTATATATACAATGGTTCAGATAAATTAAGAATTAAGAATCTAAAATTTTTAAGATTTAAATTATTCTATATCTTAGTTATATTTAAATGTTAATCTGTTAAAAAAGCTATATTTAAAACGTTCTGTATTTATATTTGATTTCAAGCTGGTTCTGTTTCTAAGACGCGCAGATCATGGTTTATACCTTGGAATCAAACTATGCAGTTGTTGGTCTCTATGTTTAAATTTGTTAAAAAGACCGCGGTCACTTTTTTTCTAAAAGCTCTAATATATTAAAAGTAACTGATGTGTAGCGCCTCTTGTAAGGCGATAATGGGGATAATAAGCTTTAATTTCTTCCTTCAGAGGATAAATATTTATCAATTCAAGACCTAGAATATTATTCCACATAACTTGTTTCTTTTCTTTATTTAGGCCTTTTGCGTTTTGTCAGAAGCAAATGACGAAGATGTCAGAAAAAGGGAACTTCTGTTGGACCTTTATACGAAAGTCGAGAGATGCCTAGATAAAATGGACGACACAATTTTGAGTTTGCTGCAGCAAAACATGGGCAACGTTAGGGAAAAGCTGAACAGTCATAAATTCCAACTGACGCATAAGGAATACTTCCTTCTTGTAGCAGGTAAACGGTGGTGACTTGTCACACACTAAAGCTGGCACTGCTTCAAATATGTATAGTTCCAACCTTAAACTGTAGGCATTCTCTGTGGTAGCGGTCTAACTGGTAAAGTTTGGCGACAACGGTTGCTATGGTAACGAGACATGACGTCATAAGTAAAATGTGGTCAAGCCATTGTTGAACAAAAATGCATGTTTTTTTTTACAATTTTTTAGTAAAAAAAAAACATATAAAATGCTACCAAAAGCATCAAAATGTTTAATTGTATGTTATTATGCAACTCAAGCAAACAATTTTTGAAATTTCCGCGTTTTCCAAAAATTTTGATTTGCAAGTAAAATCCAAGATGGCGGCCATCTTGGCGGCCATTTTGGATGACGACACGGACCCCCAGCAGCGCCACAACCCATAATATTTATCTTATCTTGTGGAGCACATCGCGGGCTATCTATTAGATGTAAAATATTTCCGAAATATTGCAACATCGCAAAAACCCAAAAGGGGGGGGGGGGGGGGGGGGGGGGGTACAAGTTTGCGTGTACGTCGGAGGGTTAAAACCAAAACCACAATCCGCTTGATCGGATCTTTGAAATCCTTTTAAGAGATTTTCGGTTCCCCCAAGTGAACGCTCGTGAAAACTTATATCGATGCTTATATTTAGCACAACTTTGAAGATCAATTTCACAAGAGCTAACACTATCATTATAAAACAAACACGCAGTTCGTTAAATTATGTACTTTTAACTTAACAGGGCGTCTTTTATGACCATTGAATATCTTTCAAGCTTGCTGCGAGACTTTAACGACTCCCCTATCCCACTGCTTGATCAAATACTAGAAAACGGATCAAATGTAAACTTTATTTTTGGAAAAGTGGGGCGTACTACAGTAAAAACCCGCAAGTAAGAACCTAGTTTTTAAGAACCTGTTAGGCTAAAATTTGCCAGTTAGACCCCCTCTATACAAGAACCTGTTTAGCCTAGAATTTGAAACAGGTTCTTATTTTCTAAAATCTATATAAAAAATGTGTACAGTACACTCGGGCAAATAAGAGTACATGTATATAATGTTATGTTCTGTGATCAGTGCTTCAATTTTTCTTATTATAGTCATTTTTACATAAATACTTACTTGGTATGCAGATTTTATATAAGGAATAGGCTGAATACCAGTAAATTCTATTAGCTACAATGTAAGTTTTTTCTTCAGAATTAAGAACCTAAATAGCCTAAATTTGTACTAATGACAATTAATGTAAGAACCTGTTAAGGCTAACTTGGGGAAAATGCAGGTTCTTACTTGCGGGTTTTTACTGTATTTCAATCACACCAACGCAGATGAAAACTAGGCGCAATAAAATGGGAAGCAGCTAGGGATGGTGTAGTGGGCAGCACTCGCCTCCCGCCAATGTGGCCCGGGTTGGAATCCCGGAGGCGACGCCATATATGGGTTGAGTTTGTTGTTGGTTCTCGTCCTTGCTCCGAGGGTTTTCTTCCGGGTACTCCGGCTTTCCTCCATCCACAAGAACAAATACTTCCACGTCGTGAAAATAGGGAGCGGGAATGATGTAGTAGTCAGAGTACTTGCCTTTCACCAATGTGGCCTGGGTTGAAATGCCAGGCGACTTCGAAGGTTTTTCTCCGGGAAATCCGGTTTTCCTCTGTCCAAAAACAAAAAACATTTTTAAATTGCAATTTGATCCGAACGCAGAAGAACAGTGAGAGCCACTTTGTGGATTGCCACTGAAATTCCCATTTATTTCATTTTTATCTAATTTACAACACCCACCTTCATTTTTAGGCGAGACAAGCTCTGGAAAAAGCAGCCTAGTTAATCTTATCCTGGGAGAGGAACTTCTTCCATATTCTGTCCTCAGTACAACTTCCACCATCTGTGAAATGAAGTATGGAGAAGAACGCAGAATTGTGGCCCACTTTAAAGACAAGGATCCTGAAACTGGACTGCCAACAAAGACTATCCGCTTACAAGAACATCCGACCACTGAACAGCACTATCTTCAGCAAATCTCTCCCTACGTACACGTGAAAAGTGAACGCGAAAAAGGTTCACTTTTTAAAAAGATTGAACTTTTTTGGCCTCACAGTCTTTTGCAGGTAGACATATGTACTAGTTCTCTTAGTATTTACATCTGAATTACAGTGCCAAACAAATCCTTTTGACATAAATAAAAATGTGCAGAAAAAATTGAATTGAAATTAAATAAATAAAACTGTGCCTTTAAAGCTGTTAGTATATACATGAAGAAACCTAAAACAGCGAAATGCTCGCTATGTCTGCTCCCCCTCCCCTTTATATGGGTGGGTGGGGTTCCTGAGCACAGAGTCTCTGTAATCATACCGATCCTCGCCTGTTCATCCGCATGAGGCAGTTCTAGCAAGAGATTTACGCCAAAAGAGGCGAGATTCTTTTTTCCCTTATGTGGGCATATTTTGTTAACAATGTACTACGTCTAGCTTCGTTTCAGTATCAGGCTTATTTTGGCAATATAACACCATAAAATTATTGATGGCGTCTATTGACGGTATTGTTCCTTTTGTTAATGTCTTCTTTGCTATTTGTGTTTTTCTCGATTCTTTTTTTTAGAGCGGTGTTGTTATAATTGACAGTCCTGGCGTTGGCGAGTCTGAAATTATGGACGAGATAGTCACACAGTATCTGCCACAGGCATTTGCCTTCATTTATACTATCAACAGCGCCAACGCGGGAGGAGTGCAAAAAGACAGAGTAAGTAGTTAGTCCTAAAATATAGAATCAAACGTTGAGTGAGGTTGAGGAAAGACATTCCTTGACCTTTTATACGGATTATTATTACTTCAGCATATTCTTCCTTCTTTCTTGGGGCCGTTCAGTCAGTTGGTCAATGCCGGTTTTACTTTAGCCCTTCTAAATTGCATATCCGTTGACAAACAGACCATATAGTCTGTCTGGTCTGTCAGGTTTGACAAATAGGAGATATCCTACGTACGTAAGCTATTAGTACCTTCATTTGGGGTGATATACGTCCGTTTCTATAAAATAATTAACTGTTTCTAAAATGTCCAAATGTTGCCACTCGTTTCATCATCAATGATCAGAACGAAATTGCAAGATGTCTTATTGATGTTAAATGGATATGAAAGTATTTGTATTTCGCGAGGAGTTGATAGAGTGAAACAATCAATCAATCTATCCACACCTATCCTCAACTATACGAACTATCTTGGAGAAAATATGTTAGACGAGCTAAAGTAATTGAAAATCGTTTAACAACGGAAGAGCCGTAGACATTTCTATTAAAGTATTGATTTTAATTAATCAGCTAGAGAAATTGATAGAGGAAGTCAAGAAAGTGTCTGACATGTCGGTTGAACAAGGACAGAAAATGGAATTGCCATCCAAGTGTGCTTTGTTCGTGTGCAACAAGTGGGACCAAGTTCCAGAGAACGAAGTTCAGGCCGTCAAAAACCACGTGATCAGAAAACTGCAAAGGTGCTGGCCTGGCCTTGATCCAGAGTCGCAGATCATCTACATGTCTACCATGAAAGCCAGTAAAGGACAAAAACTCGGTTTTATCACCGAAGCCTTTCTCTCTCTGATGAATGGTTTGAGGGTTATGGTTTCGAAAAGCATCGATATCAAACTCGAAATGCATTTGAAGTAAGTTTGGGTGTGAATACAATTCTGTTTTAAACATCACTTAGACGTCCACTAGGTAGGACTATCAATTTTCATATCTTCGGTATCTGTCTTCAAGTAAAAGATACATTTCAAGACTATTGTTTTACAAACATTGTGCATGTGCGACTATTCTAAATATCTCAATTTAAACAAAGTACTATTAATCGCTTCATTAAACAAGTAATCTTTTTTACCGCAAGGTTCCCAGAAAATCTTGAAAGTTGATTGGAATCTGTAGCTTTATATGAAGGTAGTTGATACTTAAATCGTCAGCAATATCCCAAGCGAACAACATAGGTCCATCTTCCACTTGCATTGGGATTGCCAATCACAAAACTGGAATTAATTTCTTCATTGTGCCGCTTATCGCTGATTGCTATCATTTGAAAATTTGATACTACTCAAATTTGTTGCGGGGATGTGCGGCACGAACCTTGAAACCCAAAATATTTGATTTGCCAATCGCAAGTTTACGTTTATACCTTTTCAAATCGTAGCTGTACTTACAAACAACCGCATTCCAACACTACAGGCCATATTTTCTCACGACCTTATTTAGTTCATCATTTGTCATATTAGAGACATATAGTTGCAATGCTTATCTTAAAAATAATAGCAAACGTACGACGAATGAAGGTCTCAGATAATTATTTTTGTTACAGATGGTTATACTACCTTCTTTCACGGATAATCTATCAAGCAAAAGCATTTGTGATGAACGCATCCAATGATCGTCAGGTGGTCTTTAAAAAAATCCGGGAGGTTCTTCTCCGTTTAGGTCTGATTAAAACACAACAAGGCAAAGTGATAGCAGAGCTCAACGAATATTTGAAAGCACGTGTCAGTAACGCACTGCAGCAGCTGACTGAGTATCTCTCTTCCGATGAAGTAAAGGCACGTTTCACCTCGTGGACCTTAGATGAAGTTCCGAAGGTTGAAAAGTCCTGGGAAGTTACAAAAAACCAAATCATGAAAGCACTGTCACGGCGACTGCGAGACATCATAGAGCAATGGGAAGAAGATAACCAGGTGTTTGCAAGTGCTCGCGAGTCCCTTGTAAAACACTTTCAGCAGCGCTTCAATTTCGTTGAAGAGCAACTGCGAAATCTCCAAGGCGCTGTCACAGCTGTCAGCGTCGATGTACCACCACAAAAAGGTTCCTCTGTTCCAATCTTTTCTTTGGGGGAAAAAGTCATGATTGGTGTCACTAGTCCAATCTGGTTTCCACTCGGCCTAGTCGCTTTGGTGATCGGTACTCCTGTTGTCGGCATCATCGCTATTAAAGACAAATTGGAAGAAATAAGGAAAATCAAGCAATACGAAGCAGACAAATGCGCTTTTATGGCCAGTTTATCCGCAACTTGTTTATTTGCAACTAAAAGTAAACTTGTGCTTCAGATTTTCGTGAAAGATCAGTTAGAAGATGCTAAACTCTGTCTGAAGCAAATCGAAGCCCGTATCCCAGAGTTGATCAAAGCTGACGAGATGCTATGTGCTCAACTTATTGTTGAAACGCGCTCACAAAAAGAAATAACAGATCTTTATCAGCCAATTCTGGATGAAGGTTCTTGTCTCCGAGGGCAGTTAGCAGTATTTGGAATCCGAGAAGTTCGTCTCGCTTCTATCGGTAGCGATGAGTTAGACTGGAAAGAGAACATGTCTTCCCATCTTGGTAGTGGTGCGTTTGGTGCTGTGTACGTGGGGATGATGAAAAGATATGGGGGCGATCTCGTGCCAGTGGCATTGAAAGTGTTTAACGACGTTCTCGCCGAGACAAATGCAAGCGATATCATGGCAGAAGTAGAGCTTTTGAGGTGAACATATTTTTAAGTTAGTTTAAATTTCTTCAAACTCCCTAAAGGGCTATTAGGTCCTGCCACTTAAAGAATTGTTCAATTTCAAGAGATTCTCCTGTCTGTGAGATCAAGTCATGGTTGTTCTAAAGTGACAGGACAATAATTGATTGAGCGAAGGCAATGTGATGGTTATTATGGGAATATTTGTTAGATAGTTTGGTTTAATTTTATTGATTTAATTTTGGGCTAATTTTCTTCGATTTTCTTTTTCTTTTTCAAACAAAGCACATACCCTATTTTCTTACAATTTCAACTAATACGCGTATTAAAATTAACGGTATTTTTTCCTTTTTTTCTTCAGAAAATTAGAGCACTCTCGCATTGTAAAGTTTTATGGAACATCACTTCTCAAGAATATGGACACCATAAGAGTTATCCTGGTCATGGAAAAGTGCAAAGAAAACTTGAAAAGTTTCATTTTTAAACATCCTGAATCCATCCCAGGAAAATCGAGAAACTCTGCTGTAGTAAGAGAAGTATGTCGATGGGCGAAAGACATCACAGCTGCTTTGGAATTTATACATGAACAGGGAGTTGTGCACAGAGACCTCAAGTTGGAAAACATATTGGTATGAAACTATTTAATGTAAACTGTTTTAAAATAATGTCCATAATATTCTCTTTAAGATTTAAAAAATTCCATTTACAAGGCTTAAAAAGTTAAAATAAAAAATGTTTTCGACTAATTAGGTCATCTTCAGGGTGAAAGACCGTCCGCTTCATGCATATTTTATATTTTCAAGTGATTCATGATGGGAACAGTCTTCTACGTAATAATGAACTTGTTTTTTTCAAACTGCGGTTCCATTGTCAAATCATTAGGTATTCAATAATTATGCACTTTTGAAACGATTGAGCTGCACAAAGGATTCGCCAACTAAAAGAATGGGACGGATTCTCACGTAGGTGACGAGCAGGTTCAGAGTCATTACAAGGGTTTGAATGTTCATCAATTCGCACCTACACTTTCCTCATGGTCTCACCGATGTAAATATCACCGCAAGATCAGTCCCCTGAGGAGGGGGAGTAACTGACGTCATGATCCCTAGAAGTAATGTCATAGGTAAAAAATAGTTACTAGCAGCACGCGTTATCCCTCAATTATTTCAGGGGATTATAAAGTTAAATAGAACAATGGCAAGACAGGATTTTTAAAACATTATTTCACTTTGTTGAAAACCATCAACACGCTTAAATGCATTTAAATTCAATCCTCTGCAAAGATCTTCAATCGAACATTCTTGCCGTTGAAAGTTTTTATACAATAAAAAGGCAGTCGTTTCATCCACTTCGAGAAGTTTACGTAAATACTTCAACCACGAGTCCTCTAAATACACATTTAATTTCGTGAGTATTTCTTCTTCAATCGTAGACCATCATAGTTTATCGACATTTAAATGTTTTTGTGTTGCTTCAAAGTGATAAATCCAAAGTTCTTCTTCATCCGCTATTCCCCGATATTTTCAAGAGCATTTATTGTAAGCTTTGTGCCGTCTTATTTCGCTTTTTTTATTCTTGAGACACATTATGAAAACGTTTAGCGACAATCGGCTATGGTAACAGGATATGACGTAATGCGTAGCATGAGGTCAAGCCATTTTTTTGATGAAAATTCGTAATTTTTCCTTTTTTTCGGTGGAAAAACATATACAATGCTATCAAAAGCAGCAAAATGTTTAATTTTATAATACCTTACAACTGTGGCAAAAAATGTTTGCAATTTCGCATTTTTTCGATAAATTTGAATTTTTAATACGAGAAAAATGGCGGCCATCTTGGCGACCCGTCGTGAAAAACGCTCTGCATTTTTAAAAGTCTGCGTGTACGTCCGGGGGTTAAAAGGCCAAAAGAGTTGTTACTGTACCTTCTATAAAACAACAGACGCAAACCTGTGCACGGCACAGACGCAAACCTTGTGCACGGTTTCACTAAGTTAGGGAGCAACATGTTTCTGACTAAATTAGTAATATATCCCTTTTTTCCATTGAAGATATCAGAGGACAACTCAGCGAAGATCACTGACGTTGGTGTATCTAAGCCAGTTACAGACATCACAGGCACTATGGCGGGTACCCCTGTATACCTCGCACCCGAAGTGTTCCATTGCGAGGTGTATGGCTGCAAAGCAGATATCTACAGCCTGGGGATAGTGTTGTGGGAGATGTGGTATGGAGAGCACGCCTTTGCTAACGTTCTACCAACAACGTTAAAGGCTTTCTTTAGATTCGTAGATGACGGTCATCGTCCTGAACATGTCCAAGGATGCAAGCAACCTCCTCATCGCTGGAAAGAGTTGATGGGCCGGTGTTGGGAATGCAACCCAGAGAAACGCCCCGCAGCTATTGAATGTTTGGATGAAGCAAATTTACTGTGTAAAGAGGTTGTTAGCCCATTATAATAACTTTGCACAAAACAGTGAATGGACGGGCCTTAAGAAATTTTAGGAGAACCGTTTAGTACACTTTGTGATAATGGAGTTAACTTGTAAATTAAAAACAAAGTGTTTAAAATCATTTTCTCATCTTTGTTTTGCAAACAACGCGACTACAACCTGACTTTGAACTAGTATGATTCGCGGTATATTGCATGCGGATTAAAATTACGAAAACTGTTTGGAATTATTTCAAAAATGGACAAGTCCTTCGGACAACAATGAGGAAAGGTATATTAAAAAAAGAACATTGTCATCATGGTTTCTCACGTTTTACCGGAGACACCTCAATGTTGACCTTCATCTCTCTGCTAAGTAAAATTGTTTTCAGCCAAAAATGTTTGGGATCATGTTTCTACTGACTCTTTTTCTGTTAAACAACGATTATAAAATCCATTAATATCTCGTAAGGAAAATACGAAAGCAATGATAATTAATGAAGGCTTGTAATCCTAATACAGAACCACAAGTGGATGTATACTGTGGTTGTAACTAATTAGCATTTCATTTTCATTTCATAAGTAGTCTACAACATTTATGTCCGTGTTGTATCAGATCTACAACACTCGCCTTCGGCTTGTGATTGTAGGTCTGATACAATACGGACGCGAATGTTGTAAACACTACCTACAACTTCATTTTCGAAGTAGTATTCACGGTGTATTAACACTGGATAACTATGAATGTTGGACATTATATTTCGGCTCCAAGAGCACTAAAAAAACGGATCAGATTAACTGTAAGTAGAGTTTCCTAACCTTCATGAAAGAAATTACCTACAGCTTACTGCTTAAGGTGGCTCCATATTGTTTGGCCCTCTCTTCTTTTGCATTCCATTACAGCTAGCCCGATGGTGTGGCTAAAAATCTTTCAGTTGGAACCAGTAAATCTTTTATCAGTCAACAACGTGGTATCCAAATGACGTCATCATTCGTTGCCATGGCAACGCGAAAAGAGGTAAAAAAATACGCTATTTTGGACCATTTGAGGCTTATAACTTATAAACTAGACTGTAAAAGTTTTTGTTTCGATATATTTTTGTTTAATTGGGAAGAGAAAAATTTTAACATTTTTTAAAAAATTCTGTACATAGAGTTCAGAGCTACCTTAACTTTATGTTAAAATGACATATCTCTGAATCATGTGTACAGATTTTTTTCAAAATTGGCACAAATGTTTGTTTTGTTTATAAGACGAAAATGTATAAAAATCAAAAAATTTCACCGAGCCGTTTTGAAGTTATTAGCCTCAAAAGGTTGAAAATGGGGTCTTTTTGGCCTCTTTTGACGTTGTCATGGTAACAAATTTTGTTGTCGTAGCCACCTAAATTTGTTCTTTACTGGTGTAGCTGTAATTGAATATCATAGATGTATCATGATGGGAATGTTTAAACTATTAGGAGCCACCTTAAGTGTAATTCTTAAAAACAACTTGTAATGCGGTGATTTGTTATCACAGTGTCGAACACCTTTAAAAGCTGCCAAAGCTGCTGGGTACTAAGAAACGATAAACCTGACTTTAAAACCGATTCAGTACTTTATCTTTTTAAGTTAATATGTCGGTATTTCGTCAATTAAAATCTTGTTAAAATATCAGACAATTTTAGTTTATTTGGGATAAATGTAAAATAATTCTGATAAACCTAGTAGCATTTTCTTGCTGATAACTGCGCCTTTCGCTAGTCTTCGAGCCAAATTTAAGTTGGAGTCATAGTGATTTAGTTCACAGACCTTTCGGGTGTAGCCCTTCACTAGTGAGGTGACCGTTATTTTTTAACGCGTGTAAGTAGTTAAATCTTAAAATAAAGCGCGAGCGCGCCACGAGAAAGTTCAAAGAGCGCACGTAGTTCACAAGAAATGTAAAGCATTGTTGAGTCCCAACGGTTGCATAGCACCAAGGTGCTTACAGCGGCGACTTGAGCTTGCGCAAAGTCGCAGCCCCTCAACATGATGTCATTCAAATTGTGGCCGCCAGTGTTGAAATGTTCTGCCGCCCGGGAGTATTCTTTTGAACATTTCTTAGCTGTAGATGTTCACCAAAGCGTTTACTTAGACATTGACCAGTTTCCCGATGTTCTGGAGGGGGCAACGACGCCAAGAGATGCAGTTCTTCACCACGCTAACTGTTCGAGATGTAAAGTGTTGATGAATGGTGATTAAACATTAAGGGCCGCGTACATGGATGTTTGACGTGATGTATTTGCAGGCGCGGCACCGGTAATGCTGACACGCGAACGAACCTGGTTTAACGGTACCCTTTTTTAAATTGTGCACCCGGGTACAAAGTCTCTGGGCCTGTTTTCTAATTTACCTTAATAACTCTATTTAGCCTGGTCTTCTTTTGAATTCAGGAACCTGGGATTTGGAACCTGCTTTCTTTGAGGTCCGCAAATTGGGACGATGACGTCAAATGACGTACAATTACGTCATTACTTCTGCAGACCCACAATTATAATAAACTTGAATATTTTCATTTTGGAAAAAATCAAAAACGTGTTGCCATGGAAACATCAAGTCACGTGAATAATGTAATGCCAAAGCAAACTGTTGCCAGATAAGTTTTCAGTAAAGTCAAGAATTTTGGTGACGTTTGTTTTAATATTAAAAGTCAGCTCAGGAACTGTGTTCGTCTAAATGTGGGTATCCAGCTAGCTTTCCTACAAGCATGGCAGTTCTTCTCTTCGTGTTTGCTTCACTAGAAAAGCTTGCTGGTTTCTGTGAATGCTTTGCAATACTATGTTTTTCTTTTTTTGGATCAAATATCATTGAAACGGAACATTTGTTCGCACGCAGTTCATTATTGAAAGTGGATTGTCAACGATATTAACACAGGTCTCGCTCAGTATACAGTACGTCAGAAATATTTTCTCCCCCTGCCCACACAGAACAGAACAAACATGTATAACAGCTCTCAGTTTATTTTGAAATTAACTGGGAACTAAAGGAAATGGACCACTAAGAGATAACGCTATTTGTTTGTTTGTGTTTGGTTGTACACAGTTCCTATCATTTGAACTGTGACTGTCTACTGATGTCCTCTAGAAATGCAAATCCTAATAAATATGGAAAGCTCGCTACGCCTTCTGTGTTGCATGGGAGGCAAATGCGTTGTTTAGCAACGTCATAAAAAAATAAGCTCGCAATCGTTAATCGAACGTGACGGATATAAATAAAAAATCTATCGATTCTCAAACTGGGTACATAAAGATGGCGCCGAAAAAATAAAATAAGAAAACCCTCGACTATTCCTTTGTTTTCGGAGTAAATTAAAAAAATAACTGGTCATAGCTAGATCTATCTGCTGTAGTAAACATCTTGTTACCAGCTGCTCATTGCGGGCGTTAAATATTTAAACGATGACGAAATTATTTTATTAGCGGCAGATTTAGCAATTCAGTGTGTCGAAGGAACATTGCATAACCAACTAAAAATCGATAAGTATCCCATTCATAAATCATTTTGAGCTGTGACACGTTTTATTTCCATTCGGCTCCACATTTAAGAAAGTACACTGCTCTTTTTAAGCATAACACGTTGTCTGGTCCCAAAGATGAGATGCCCTCACAGATGCAGTCGTATTTTTAATTTCTCTTTTTTCTTAGCTGGAGTCATTCTTCCGTTCCGTTGTTAACCACTTTTCGTCTTCTTCTCCCCCAAATTTCCATGCACGATTTAGGGACCAAAATTTTGAGAATTTTCCGTGTAACAGTGTTACGTGTTACACAAAATGAACATCTAAAATAATCTCCTGTCCGTAATAGAAAGTGGTTGTGTGGGTGAGGGTACGTGAATGCGCGTTGCGTGGCTGCAAATGAAACAGATACAAGCGCACATTATGCCATACGATTCAAGCTGCAATTTGCGCTAGAACATGTTACTGTGTGTGACAGCGTGTAACAGTGTTACACGGTATAACGCGGTGTTACACCCTGTAACACGGTGTTACAGGGTGTTAAACAGTGTTACAGGGTGTTACACAGTGTTACACGGTGTTAAACAGTTTTACACGGATTTACACAGTGTTACAGGGTGTTACACGGTGTTACAGGGTGTTACACGGTGTTACACGGTGTTACACAGTGTTACACGGTGTTACACGGTGTTACACGGTGTTACACAGTGTTACACGGTATTACACAGTGTTGCACATACAGTGTTACACAATGTTACACAGTGCTACACAGTGTTACACAGTGTTACAGTGTTATAGGGTGTTACACAGTGTTATGGGATGTTATACAGTGTTACCAGTGTTACAGGGTGTTACACAGTGTTACCAGTGTTACAGGGTGTTACACAGTGTTACACGGTGTTACAGTGTTATAGGGTGTTACATAGTGTTATAGGGTGTTACACAGTGTTATGGGGTATTACACAGTGTTATAGGGTGTTACACAGTGTTACCAGTGTTACAGGGTGTTACACAGTGTTACACAGTATTACAGGGTGTTACACGGTGTTACACAGTGTTACAAGGTGTTACACAGTGTTACAAGGTGTAACACGGTGTTACAGGGTGTTAGAGGCTGTTACACGGTGTTACATGGTGCAACAGCGTATAACACCATGTAACACTGTGTAACACCCTGTAAAACTGTGTAACACCCTGTGACACCGTATAACACCGTTTAACACCGTATAACACTGTGTATCACCCTGTAACACTGTGTAACACCCTGTAAAACTGTGTAACACCGTGTAACACCCTGCAATACTGTGTAACACTGTGTAACACCGTGTAACACTGTATAGCACCGTGTAACACTGTGTAACACTCTGTAACACCGTGTAAAACCATGTAACACCGTGTAACACCCTGTAACACCGTGTAACACCGTGTAATGTAAATTAGATACAACCACTAGTGAGTTGTATCTGATTTACAGGGTTAACCATGTGATTGGAATGGCTCATTTCTATTTGTTAGTACCCTTATGAATTATTAAATAATTTTACAAACGGTGTTACAGGGTGTTACAGCTCGCTTGCTGGCCATCTTGTCGCTATCGCACAACTTTGGTCCATTAGCTGTGTAACGCGTGTAACGCGTGTAACAATGTTACATGGAAAAGGTCTAGAATTTTCGTCCCTAAATCGGGCAGCGCAAAATAATACTGTTGGGGCTGGTTCTCACCAGCGATGATATCGGAAGCGGAGTCGGAGTCGAAAACGTAAGGAGAGTTAAGTTAAAGTGTAAATAAACGATGGAGTTACAATCGGAATCGGAATCGGAAGGATCAGAAGGTTTCCTATTTCTTCCGATGTCGCTTCTGCTTCCGTCGCAAGTGTTGCAGCCCTAACGTTCCCGACTCCGTATCCGCTTCGATTACGTCGTAAGTGACCTTAAAGATAAACCAATTCGGCCAGATGATATAACATTTTCCGCGGAAATTCTTTTCTTGAACTCACCGTTATATATTTTTTTAATTATACTCTTACTCTTTACTCTCTTAGGAGATTCAAACATATTTACGGTTAACGAGATTTGATTCGTTCGAACTTGTTTAGTCAACGTTTCGGTCCTAATGTTAACGCTTCTTTAGACTACCAGAGAAGACGCTCCTAGATTCTATTAACAACAACAACTTACCAAGCTTACTATGCCTTAGAAAAAAAAAAAAAAAAGTTTCCGAGTAATCGGCCGGGCTATCCAGATGTGTTCCGTTCCACCACTCACAATTCGATTTCATCTTTTTTCGGTTTCTGGTTGAATGGTTAGCGCGATAAAATTAAACTTTACAGGTTACGGTTCATGCTTGTAAATAGTGAACTAATTTGAAAGGAAATGCAATAATGTCAATGGATAGGCGTCCGAGGTAGGGCCCTGACTTAAAATGAAAAAATCAAAACGTTTTTTAAAATACTATTGAAGATGACTTAATTAGTCGAAATCGTTCGGGTTTTTTTTTCTTTTAACCTTTTTAGCCTTGTAAATAGTATTTAAAATCTTAAAGTGAATATTATGGACAAACCTTTTTTATATCACTTCAAAAAACATAGTAATACATTCACGTACTAACAATACCCGCGAGTATCCATATTAAGATATGGGATGCGCGAAAATGGGGGCTGTCCACGGTGGTGGGCAGCAGAATACTCGCGAGTGGGAAAGGTGTCTCGCAACGCGTCATGGACCGGGGCGGGAGGGGGGGGGGGGGGGGGGGGGGGGGGGGGGGGGGGGGGGGGGGGGGGGGGAAGTCGCAACTCTCTAGACGGCGTCGTAGATGAGACTGGCAAAAAAGCATGTGTGCGAGCTAATTTAAAAATTGCAATACATGACGGGATATCTTTTGTCATGTAAATACTCGCAATTATTCTTAGTACTTAGAATAGTAATACATTCACGTACTAACAATTCCGCGAGTATCCATATTAAGATATGGGATGCGCGAAAATGGGTTCACATCCCGGCGGGGAGTGGCTAAATCCTCTTTAGGCCTGTATATCCTTACCCTTATACACGAAAACTGTATCTATTCCTCCCAATCTACAAAGCTCAACAGTCCATACACATGAGTGGAGATGTTTGTTTTTATTACGGATTTCAAAGAAGCGGATATTTAAAGAATTAGCAAGCAAGCGGGGGACTCAAAGGTAAAACAGATTACATTTTTCGATGGGAATTTATGTTATTATCAATCTGTGATTGTCTTTTTTGTGTTATTGTTAGTTTTAGAGAATTCATTTTAAAACGGTGTTGATTTGCGCGTGTTCTTATGCAGTTAGATGTTTCCCCTACATACTGTTCTTTACATTTCATGCAGGTGATTACGTAAGTCACGTTGGTTGTTCGGCAGGTGATGTTTTGATGTATTTGAAAGGTTTCACCGGTGTTTTTACTTTTGATGGTTTGTGTAAACTCTCCATAATGCTTGCATGACGCACACCTTGGGTCAGAATTACACGGACAGAATCCAGGTTGATTTTTGCTGTTGGGTAGGGTTGTCTTGTGTGTGCGTGCGAATTGAATTTTCAAGTTTGCAACAGAAACTTTAAAATTCACTTCGCACGCACACACAAGAGAAACATCTAACTGCATAAGAACACGTGCAAATCAACACCGTTCGGATATCAGTACCGGTAATAAAAACATCCCAACAGTTAGACACTTCAGAGCGTGTGGGTTACAGCACTTTAAACTAACTGTGGTTGAAAACGTCAGACGACACGATACTGAGACAAGGCGTGCGAGGGAAAATTTATGAATTGAACGTATAAAACCTGTCATAAACGGCCAGTCTTAAGGCGGCGAAATACGAGATACAAAAACCCTCAACTTGTCGCGCAACAGTGGCAAATTTGTTGCGTGACAAGTTGAGAGTTTGATGAAAAACGAGCAACAAAGGCAAAATTTGACCCGCGCTCTACTTTTCGCAACAAATTTCTTCAACCTGCAACAAATGGTTTTGTTGCGCGACAAGTTGATCACGCATGGTGAAAAACGGGAAACATCGACCAAAACTTGCAACGAAACAATGTTGCGCGACAAGTTGAGGGTTTTTGTATCTCGTATTTCGCCGCCTTTAAGCAGTTAACATTTTGTGCACGCGCGCGTGCATGTCGGTTTGTTTTATTCCATTACGTTATTCAAATGCGCGCTGCAGCCAATAAGGTTTGATTGTTTAATCGTATGCGAGTTCGTATTTGCAACGAACCGCATTTCCGTTAATAGCAAATTTTGAAATGTTGTAAGCAAGACATAATGCAATAATTCTCCTGAAGAAGGCCGTGAGGCTGAAACGTTGAGAATAAATCTGTCAAAAGTCTTGACTGGTGTCGGAGCTTATTGTTTTACAAGTGAAAATTCTACAAAGACTTTCAGTACTCCAAGATCGCGCAAGTGATCCTCCATTCCAGGGCTCAGAGGAGCATTGTTTGAGGGACCAATCACAAGTCTTCAAAACGTATATATATATATATATATATATATATATATATATATATATATATATATATATAGACGGTTAAATTGAGAATAGAAATTTTCACAACAAAGATTATGAGTGTAAAAGTGCCTCAGCTGGGAGTCTTTGTTGTGAAAATTTCTGTTCTCAATATAACCGTCTATGTATATATTTCAGAAATCGCTGTGACTCGCCTTCCTAACGAGAATAGGTTGGTGATCCAAAGATTATGAGGCAATTAGTTGTCCATATCTCCCTTCCCACACTAATTTGTAATATATATATATATATATATATATATATATATATATATATATATATATATATATATATATATAGACAGTTAAAGTGAGAACAGAAATTTTCACAACAAAGATTATGAGTGAAAAAGTGCCTCAGCCGGGAGTTGAACCCGGGTCTCCTGATCGATGACCGGACAGATGCCTTAACCACTAGGCCACTGAGACAACCATCATCAGGAGACCCGGGTTCAACTCCCGGCTGAGGCACTTTTTCACTCATAATCTTTGTTGTGAAAATTTCTGTTCTCACTTTAACTGTCTATGTATATATTTCAGAAATCGCTGTGAATCGCCTTCCTAACGAGAATAGGTTGGTGATCCAAAGATTATGAGGCAATTAGTTGTCCATATCTCCCTTCCCACACTAATTTGTAATTTAATTTCCTAGGGGAGTGGACTGTGAATCGCTGAACGACTGGGTAAAGTGACGCGATCCTAATTGCAGAATTTGTGTAAATGTCTCCCAAGAGCTTTCCACTATGAAGCCACAAATGTGTTGTTTGTGTTTGTGTAAGTGTGGTTGTCTCAGTGGCCTAGTGGTTAAGGCATCTGTCCGGTCATCAGGAGACCCGGGTTCAACTCCCGGCTGAGGCACTTTTTCACTCATAATCTTTGTTGTGAAAATTTCTGTTCTCACTTTAACTGTCTATGTATATATTTCAGAAATCGCTGTGAATCGCCTTCCTAACGAGAATAGGTTGGTGATCCAAAGATTATGAGGCAATTAGTTGTCCATATCTCCCTTCCCACACTAATTTGTAATTATATATATATATATATATATATATATATATATATATATATATATATATATATATATATAACTAGTTAAAAAGACCGAAAATGGACAACTTTTGGTATCAAAAAATGTAAAAAATTAGTTAAAAAAAACGTTTTGGTCTCTCGACCTTCATCAGTTGTACAGCCGGACAGTTACACATGAGACTAAAATACGGTTACAACAATGACTTAACAATAAACTACTGATAAATTACGTAACAAAAATAATAAAAGCAAAAATACAACAGTAATACAATAATAGAAGTGATAACGAAACTAGACAAAAGGAAAACCACAAATATACTAATGAGCTACGGTAACATAACAATAGAAGGTATAATTACTAAGAAAGACAATCAAAAATAGATGTAAAAAGTTTTGCAATTGCCCTAACGTAATACGTTTCCCATTCAGGGCTTTGAATAATCATACCGGCCAAGGTCACAACAAAATCCCTGAGCAGGGTCCTTAAACAGAGTAATAAATTCCGCACTCAGAGCCTTTGAGTGACGAGGCCAGCACAAAAATAACATTCCCCGAACGAGGCCCTTGAACGCTAAGACAATTACAAAAGGCGATAAAAATATAAACATTAATGCTAAAAGTCAACTATAAGAAAATCGCAACCTAGTGATAAAACCCCCTGAATTTAATTGTAATGAATACGATTTTTTGAATGAAATTCCTGTCTTTTATTTAGCCCAAAAGGCGAAAGGGAAAATAGCTGCGCACTCCAGTACGCTTCTTTCGTGACAAGTAATTTTTCTGTGTCTTGATTTGTGTTTGTATAAATTTGGTCTATGCATTGAAAAGTGAAATCTGATAGAATGTGTGGCGTTCTGTTGAAGTGTATGGCGACCTCGCAGGTTTTCTTGTTTGTTTTCATAGTAGATTTGTGGTTCCTAAATCTAACTTTAAATTCTGTAGTGGTAGATCCAACATATTGGAGATTGCATTTCTTGCAATGAACCAAATAAATTACATTATTGGAGTTGCACGAAAGTCTCTGTCGAACACTATATGTTTTGCCAGTTTGGACGCTGAAAAAAGTTTTAGAACTGACAAGGAAATTCTCGCAAAGGTCACATCTGGTCTTATCGCATTTGTAACAGCCGGGTGCTTGTGCATCCGTTGTCGGCCGCGGGCTGTTTCTGCACTTTGAAGGTGCTAAAATTTCTTTTAGGTTCTTAGGTCTGCGATAAGATGATATAATAGAACTAGGTGGAAAAAGCTCTTTAAGTTTGGGGGATGACTCCAAGAGATGGAAATGTTTTCTAATCAACCCATTTATGGATGGTAAATTCGGATTATATGTAAGAACAAAAGGAAAAATTTTTTTGGAATCCCTAACTTTAGGTTTAAGCAAGTCACTTCTAGGAATTTCTGTCGCTCTGGAAAATTGCCGGGAAACAGATTCTAATGGATATCCCTGGTCAACCAGGTAGCCCCTGTACTCCTCCAATCTTTTGGTAAGAAAATCGTCCTCTGAACAATTTCTGCGCAGTCTCAAGGCAACCCCAAAAGGGATTGCCTCGAAAACATGTTTAGGATGGGCACTGGATGGAGAGAGATACAAATGGCTATCAGTAGGTTTGGCAAGAGGTTCATGATGATTTGGAATCCTTTGAAGCTAGACTTAGAACTGCTGTCTTCTTTATGGAAAAGGAGCAAGGGAAGCCAGTCCTCAACACAGAAGGCCGTAGCTACCTGCCACCAATACCAGGTAAAAAAGGCTGGAAACCACCAGTTTCTAAATTCCCGGAACTTGAACTTTTTTTTATCAAACGTTAGAAAAGATGTTCTTAATCCTCGCAACACTAGAAGTGTTCGTGACAACTTATCTAAAGGGGAGCGTTCTGCGCTTAGGAAACTTAAGAATTCCGACGTAACTATTAGAATACAGGATAAGGGTTCCCGCTTTGTTTTGATTAATTCCGCAGAATATGAAAGTAAAATGCTTAGTCAGCTTAATAATCCATTACATTACAAATTTTTACAATCAGATCCCACTGCCAAGCATCTAGGTTCAGTAGAACAGTGGTGTTCTAAATGGTTGCAAAAGGGTGAGATTTCACCAGAAATCGTTTCTTGGATTGTTAATAGAAAGGCTAGGCCCGGGATTGCGTTCGGAAACATCAAAACGCATAAGAAAGACAACCCGCTTAGACTAATTACATCTTGTTGTGGGACGGCTATTGAGAACCTATCAGCCTTTACGGAATTTTATTTGCAGCCGTTAGCTAGACAACAACCATCTTTTGTCAAAGACACTACTGACCTATTGAACAGTTGAGGGGAACTTAACAAACAGGGTCCTTTTCCCGAGGGCACCCTCTTAGTTTCTTGGTATGTGGTTTCAATGTTCCCGAATATTGATAACGAACTAGGTTTGGGGGCAGTTAAGAGAGCGCTTGAAACTAGAGATCAAATGCTACCATCCTCCAGTTGCATTTTGGAAGCCGTGGAGATTTGCCTCAAAAGCAATCACTCGGTTTTCAACCAGAAATTTTATTTGCAAGTTCACGGTACTGCTATGGGACCTAAAAATGCCTGTAGCTATGCCGATTTGGCCATGGGTGAAATAGATCACAAAGCTAAGTTTGGCGGCCCTATTAAACCCTCACAATGGTGAAGATATCGTGATGATATCTTTGATCTCTGGAAGCAAGGTCTTTCTGCGCTGAATTATTTTACTGAGTACATCAATTCACTGTATCCCACTATTAAATTTGAATTAGTTTTTTCTGAGAACAAACTTAATGTTTTAGATGTTACACTCCATCTTGTCGATGGTTTTATCCAGACTGATGTTTATTCCAAACCTACTGATAGCCATTTGTATCTTTCTCCATCCAGTGCCCATCCTAAACATGTTTTCGAGGCAATCCCTTTTGGGGTTGCCTTGAGACTGCGCAGAAATTGTTCAGAGGACGATTTTCTTACCAAAAGATTGGAGGAGTACAGGGGCTACCTGGTTGACCAGGGATATCCATTAGAATCTGTTTCCCGGCAATTTTCCAGAGCGACAGAAATTCCTAGAAGTGACTTGCTTAAACCTAAAGTTAGGGATTCCAAAAAAATTTTTCCTTTTGTTCTTACATATAATCCGAATTTACCATCCATAAATGGGTTGATTAGAAAACATTTCCATCTCTTGGAGTCATCCCCCAAACTTAAAGAGCTTTTTCCACCTAGTTCTATTATATCATCTTATCGCAGACCTAAGAACCTAAAAGAAATTTTAGCACCTTCAAAGTGCAGAAACAGCCCGCGGCCGACAACGGATGCACAAGCACCCGGCTGTTACAAATGCGATAAGACCAGATGTGACCTTTGCGAGAATTTCCTTGTCAGTTCTAAAACTTTTTTCAGCGTCCAAACTGGCATAACATATAGTGTTCGACAGAGACTTTCGTGCAACTCCAATAATGTAATTTATTTGGTTCATTGCAAGAAATGCAATCTCCAATATGTTGGATCTACCACTACAGAATTTAAAGTTAGATTTAGGAACCACAAATCTACTATGAAAACAAACAAGAAAACCTGCGAGGTCGCCATACACTTCAACAGAACGCCACACATTCTATCAGATTTCACTTTTCAATGCATAGACCAAATTTATACAAACACAAATCAAGACACAGAAAAATTACTTGTCACGAAAGAAGCGTACTGGAGTGCGCAGCTATTTTCCCTTTCGCCTTTTGGGCTAAATAAAAGACAGGAATTTCATTCAAAAAATCGTATTCATTACAATTAAATTCAGGGGGTTTTATCACTAGGTTGCGATTTTCTTATAGTTGACTTTTAGCATTAATGTTTATATTTTTATCGCCTTTTGTAATTGTCTTAGCGTTCAAGGGCCTCGTTCGGGGAATGTTATTTTTGTGCTGGCCTCGTCACTCAAAGGCTCTGAGTGTGGAATTTATTACTCTGTTTAAGGACCCTGCTCAGGGATTTTGTTGTGACCTTGGCCGGTATGATTATTCAAAGCCCTGAATGGGAAACGTATTACGTTAGGGCAATTGCAAAACTTTTTACATCTATTTTTTTATTATATCCACCGAATCCGGACTGTGAATCCATTATTGTGATCCTTTTGGTATGACATCTTTCGTTGGCTCAGGCAGCACCTTCAAAACCGTCTATATATATATATATATTAAATATATATATATATATATATATATATATATATATATATATATATATATATATAACGGTCCAAGTACTATACAATCACTACAGATAATGGTCCAGGTACTATACAATTAGTACAATTAGTACAGAAGTAGAATGTAATTATTTGTATACTTGAAATAAACCATCTGAAAGCAGTGGTCACTCAACATCCTATACTTGTGGATGTCCTGGTTGGAGGTTGGAGATTGTTGGATTGCAACTTGAAAATAATTGGGCAATTCTCGACTTCGACATTGTGCCTTGAATAAATGGCTAAAAAATGATTATGAATGGTTGTTTCTTCCTTCAATTCAAGGAGATCACTCGGCACTTTTTTTCCTTTTGGTGGATGTTATAAGAGCATTTATGTGTAAGCAGTCGATACATTTAGCTAGGTTTAGACCAAAACACAGAAGCATCCCCGGGACATTACCCCTTTAACGACGAGCTTATTAAAAATCACATAAATTACCAACAATGTCCAGAAGTGAAACAAAAGAAACGGCAAAATGATCCTTAGGGCAGAAAAATTAAACAGAAGCAGAAGCAGAAGCAAAAAAATAAAATAAAATGAAAGTGGAATATAATAGTGCCCAATATTTCGCTTTGCAAAACAAAACTTCTTCAGGGGCTAGCACTATAAATGATTACAACTTTAAAACCGTTATACAAGTAGTTTTGAAAAAAATAAAGAACAACAAAAGCAATGAATATGATTGGTGAATGGTGAAGGTTTTGACGGGTGATAAACTAAACTGACTAGTAATGAGAAAGTTAATGAAGTTCGTCGCGTCTGTTGATTCCAAGTGGTTCTAACGTCTTTGTTTTGTCTATGAGAAATGCCACATGCGCTTTTCGTACGTATTAACACCAGTGGTATAAGTTGCATATCCCTAGTAGGGTGTCCCGGTAGATTAAAGTGTTCTGTTCTGATATAGGAGTAGGGCAGCTGAGGTGATGTGGATTCTCTACAAAGCGGCGATGTTCATTAAAGCGTTCATTTAGTTTGCGTTTTGTTTCTCCGATGTATTGACACGGTATATTACGTTTAAAACAATTAATTTTTACATTGGATCATATAGATCAGGATTTTAGAATTACATGTTATGTGATTATAAATACAACGTTCATTAGCAGCAAAAAAAGTGTATTTCTTTTGGCCTTGTTGAATAAATTGACAGGTCAAACAGCGCGGGTGGTTGCATCTGTAACCTGCTGGAGGCACTATCTGATCTCTCTCGCTGGTTGGTTTCTTAGTTTAGTATGAACCAGGAGGTCACGAAGGCTTGCACTTCTCCTATAAGCCACGACAGGTGGTGAAGGAAAAATTTGTTTGCATTCACCTTTCACCAATCATATTCATTGTTTTTGTTGTTCTTTATTTTTTCAAAACCACTTGTACAACGGTTTTAAAGTTGTAATCATTTATAGTGCTAGCCCCTGAAGAAGCTTTGTTTTGCAAAGCGAAATATTGGGCACTACTATATTCCACTTTTATTTTGTTTTTGTTTTTGTTTTTGTTTATTTTATTTGCTTCTGCTTCTGCCTTTCTGTTTTTGTTTTTGTTTCTTTTATTTGCTTCTGCTTCTGCTTCTGCTTCTGTTTTTCTGCCGTAAGGATCAGTTTGCCATTTGGTTTGTTTCATTTCAAGTATTAATACTGATCTAGGTCTGGAAACCCAGATCCGGCCATCCTCAACGGTTTGTTGTAGTGATCGTGCATTCTATGTTTCTTAATGTTCAGAAGGTACGATGCACAGGCTTAAAACGAACCATAACTTATAAACAGTTGCGGAGGTCCATTCATGGTCTTTAACCGCGTCTATTAGTTAGACCAGTATCCAGACTCCCTTGCACGTACATAATATTCTCCGACACCCCCCCTCCCCCACCCCATGCACCTCCCCCCACCCCCACCCCCACCTCATGCACCTCCCCCCAACCTTGAAGTCACCTCAGCTTATCTTTCGTGCATGGTTGCACTCGAGCTTGATTTTACACAACAACGAAAGTACAAGGAACAAGACACCAAATCACGTTTGCTCTTTGAAAAAGCGTTTTTTTTCTTGTGACTTTTTAATATCCGTCAAATTAAATTGCTATCTTAAACAAAATGGCGTGTGAGACGAAAAACATTGACGAAATCGACGATATAGGCGAAATGATTCAAGCGATGGCGGCGCTTGGTATTTCGTGCAAAGGATTTAAGACGCTGGATGATATGAAAGCTCGAGTAAAAGACGAACTTCATCAGTCAGTAAAGACGCCCAGCTGGACTGCAGGACAGGTACGAATGCCCAATTTTAAATAATAATGGCAAATGATATTATAAATGGGTTCGTTCACAGCGTCATGTCAATGGCGACGTGTTTTACCCTGTAACATAGTTTGTTTTGTTAAGCTATTGAAGCATGCATTACTATGCTAAAAAGGAGTCGTGGTCGGATTTTACTATAAGAAGACTGTAACATAAGACGCCTTTTGCAATCGCCACACAACATAAAACGACTGCTTTGAAATACCCTTACTATTCGTGGCTATTCGTACGGTATAAGCGCGACGACGTGGTTCAATGATAACCGTAAATATATAGAATATTTAACAGACTCTTTCATTCTGGATCGATCGAGAAGCACCTCTCATCTTTGACCGACACAAGATTACATTGTTGAAATTGAGTTTCGTTGTTTAATGACATGATTGCGTTTATAGTTTGTACTACTTTATTGTTCAGAGCCTAAGTACCGTCTACTCAATCGGTCAATCAAGATTCAGTTCTATTAGCTAGTGCTGCATGTTGTCATTCCATAGTCACGGGAGCGTTACTGATCGAGAATCCTTTCTTTCTTTATGCTTATTGAAAGACGCTCAGCGGTATAAGTAGATTTTAAAAACATTAAAGGTGAATACAATTGATAAAAATAGGCAGTCTATGACTGCATGTAGCTTACTGCGCCTGTTATTACTTAGATTATCATAGGATTTCCTGGCCCGCTAGCCCCCCCCCCCCCCCCCCCCCCCCCCCCCCACCCCCCGTGCCCCTTGGATTTCCAAGCCGAGAGGCCCCACTCTCCTGCCCGGATTTGCAATAAATTTTTGGAAGCCCTAAATTTACAGGTAATGAGAAAAAAATACATGTAATCGCAATCAGGTGATTTTGTTTTTATAATTTTAAAAACCGTGGTGACGAGTGCTATAAATTGGTGAAACATTTTAAAAATAAATATTGCGTGACGCATCATGAACCCCCCCCCCCCCCCCCCCCCCTGTGATTTCAAGACTAAATCGAAGTGAAATTTGTCTAGGTCCTAATAACTGCCTTGATTTTGCCATGTATTAGTTTTTCCCGGCTTCATAGTTTATTCAAAGTGTTGTCGCAAATACACAATATTTCCTTGAATGAAAATGTCTTTCCCTTGAATAAAAGAGATAAACGCTTATTAGAATTCAGTGATTTTCTGCTTTGGCTTCATTAAGAAAACATTCGAAGAAGTTTGATCGCAATTTGCACAAGAAACGAATTCTCTCAGTTGAAAGTTTTATTCAAATATCTACTAGTTTAGTCTCAAGAGCAAAACACGTCAAATTATCGCATCAACGAAACTGTCGCCACACAAATTTGTTCAGCATCTGGCGAATTTCTCGCTCGACCAATTGTGGTCAGGTTTTCTAAATATTTGTCAAAAGTCACTAATAAGACAAAGAAACAGTCTATGAATTGTTTCGTACAAAGTAAATGGACATTAAAAAATGTGACTTTCTTTACCGTAGTTTTCCAGGAATGCTTGAAAATTCTTAGTAAAGTCTGCCGCTTCGAGTATAAATTCTGAAAGAAGACATGTCCTCACTTGTGACAAATTTCATCGATTTTAGTTCTCAAACCACCACTACAAAGGCATAAACATGTTCTAAAGGAGTAGTATAGGGTCATTAGATTTAAGCCCCGCTACTGGATTCCCCTGGATTCCCTGGATTCCCCTCATTAGCTATGCTTAGTCATGACGTCACAATATGCCTTCCCGCATACTAATTTGGATTTCCTGCATACTAATAAACGGAATCCCTTTTCATGACGTTAACTACCTATTCCTTTTGTGTTATTCTGAAACAATAGAAACAATAGACCGGCCCAAACTTGCCCGCTTTATACCAAATCACTTCAAAACAAAACACAACTGACACACATCATTTACAGACATAGATCAAAACAAAATGCCTTGACCAGGACTCGAACCTGGGTTACTACGGCCACAACGCAGTGTCTTAACAACTAGTTCATCAAAGCTGTGGACATTATAACTGAATAAAACTAATTAGAGGTTTCCGAAACATTCAAGTTTAGAAGCAATAAAATTGCACAGTATAAAAAACCGCTTCTTATTCGTATTTTCCGCAACATTCTTATTGCCGCTACATCGCTAGTCTCTATGTCCATTTTCAGTTTCCCAGCCATCACCCACTTTAAGTTTTAATTTCTTTTCCGGTAGCTTCAATGTTCAAACTTTTAATTATGCGAACATACACTGAACTAAATTTGCATGAAAAATAAACAAAGCAACCAATTACATGCGTTACTCAAACAATAAACCCACACTCTGTTTAAGTAAAACTATATTTAATAATAACAAAACGCATTAAGGTTTCATCAAATCATTATGTCAACAAAATCTGTTTTATTTAGAACAACTTAAATCCATATACTACACAAATGATAAGGAAATCAAGAACAAAATGTTAGAATGAAATAGCTTTACGGACGTAGCGCGAATTCACTATAAGGCCGTATTGCACTCCTAAAGCTTTGTTGCCTTTTTTCGGAAGCACAGGTTTCCTCTGAAAACGATTTTCATTTGGTTCATGTCCGTGTAAGTAAATCCACTTTATTTTATCGTTTGAATAATGTCTTAATTTAACTGGAGAACTCGGACGGGGTTGTAAGGATTTTGGGAACTGGTATATTTCTATAACGCCACGTTTATCATCCAAGAAATTTATTATTCGAGGCTGTTTTCGCAAATCCTTGATCATATATATAAAATGTAACTAGATATCCGCGTTTACTGTTGTAATCAAATGATAGGGGTACAGGAGGGGTACAGAAAGGGTACAGGAGGGGTACAGGAGGGGTACAGAAAGGGTACAGGAGGAGTACAGGAGGGGTACAGGAGGGGTACAGGAGGAGTACAGAAAGGGTACAGGAGGGGTACAGGAGGGGTACAGAAAGGGTACAGGAGGGGTACAGGAGGGGTACAGGAGGGGTACAGAAAGGGTACAGGAGGGGTACAGGAGGGGTACAGGAGGGGTACACTAGTTTTCACCACCACCACCACCACAATTCTATTGTTTTCACCACCACCTCCACCACCACAATTCTATTGTTATCATCACCACCACAATTCTATTGTTATCACCACCACCACCACCACCACCACCACAATTCTCCACCACCACCACCACCACCACCACCACCACCACAATTCTCCACCACCACCACCACCACAATTCTCCACCACCACAATTCTATTGTTTTCACCACCACCATCACAATTCTCCACCACCACCACCACCACAATTCTCCACCACCACAATTCTATTGTTTTCACCACCACCACCACAATTCTCCACCACCACCACCACCACCACCACCACCACAATTCTATTGTTTTCACCACCACCACCACAATTCTCCACCACCACCACCACTACAATTCTCCACCACCATAATTCTATTGTTTTCACCACCTCAATTCTCCACCACCACCAACACCACAATTCTCCGCCACCATCACATCGACCCCACATGGTGGTGGATGTTTGTGGTGGTGGTGGTGGTGATGGTGGTGGAGAATTGTGGTGGTGGTGGTGGTGGAGAATTGTGGTGGTGGTGGTGGTGGTGAAAACAATAGAATTGTGGTGGTGGAGAATTGTGGTGGTGGTGATAACAATAGAATTGTGGTGGTGGTGATAACAATAGAATTGTGGTGGTGATGATAACAATAGAATTGTGGTGGTGGAGGTGGTGGTGAAAACAATAGAATTGTGGTGGTGGTGGTGGTGAAAACTCCTGTACCCCTCCTGTACCCTTTCTGTACCCCTCCTGTACCCCTCCTGTACCCTTTCTGTATCCCTCCTGTACCCCTCCTGTACTCCTCTTGTACCCTTTCTGTACCCCTCCTGTACCCCTCCTGTACCCTTTCTGTACCCCTCCTGTACCCCTCCTGTACCCCTCCTGTACACTTTCTGTACCCCTCCTGTACCCTTCCTGTACCCTTTCTGTACCCCTCCTGTACCCCTCCTGTACCCTTTCTGTACCCCTCCTGTACCCTTTCTGTACCCCTCCTGTACCCCTATGATTTGATCACAACAGTAAACGCGGATATTTAGTTACATTTTATATATATGATCAAGGATTTGCGAAAACAGCCTCGAATAATAAATTTCTTGGATGATAAACGTGGCGTTATAGAAATATACCAGTTCCCAAAATCCTTACAACCCCGTCCGAGTTCTCCAGTTAAATTAAGACATTATTCAGACGATAAAACAAAGTGGATTTACTTACACGGAGATGAACCAAACGTAAAATCGTTTTCAGAGGAAACCTGTGCTTCCGAAAAAAGGCAACAAAGCTTTAGGAGTGCAATACGGCCTTATAGTGAATTCGCGCTACGTCCGTAAAGCTAATTCATTCTAACATTTTTTTCTTGATTTCCTTATCATTTGTGTACTATATGGATTTGAGTTGTTCTAAATAAAACAGATTTTGTTGACATAATGATTTGATGAAACCTTAATGCGTTTTGTTATTATTAAATATAGTTTTACTTAAACAGAGTGTGGGTTTATTGTTTGAGTAACGCATGTAATTGGTTGCTTTGTTTATTTTTCCGAGGTGCTAATTTAGTTCAGTGTATGTTCGCATAATTAAAAGTTTGAACATTGAAGCTACCGGAAAAGAAATTGAAACTTAAAGTGGGTGATGGCTGGGAAACTGAAAATGGACATAGAGACTAGCGATGTAGCGGCAATAAGAATGTTGCGGAAAATACGAATAAGAAGCGCTTTTTTATATTGTGCAATTTTATTGCTTCTAAACTTGAATGTTTCGGAAACCTCTAATTAGTTTTATTCAGTTATAATGTCCACAGCTTTGATGAACTAGTTGTTAAGACACTGCGTTGTGGCCGTAGTAACCCAGGTTCGAGTCCTGGTCAAGGCATTTTGTTTTGATCTATGTCTGTAAATGATGTGTGTCAGTTGTGTTTTGTTTTGAAGTGATTTGGTATAAAGCGGGCAAGTTTGGGCCGGTCTATTGTTTCTATTGTTTCAGAATAACACAAAAGGAATAGGTAGTTAACGTCATGAAAAGGGATTCCGTTTATTAGTATGCAGGAAATCCAAATTAGTATGCGGGAAGGCATATTGTGACGTCATGACTAAGCATAGCTAATGAGGGGAATCCAGGGAATCCAGGGGAATCCAGTAGCGGGGCTTAAATCTAATGACCCTATACTACTTAAAGGTCTTTTTCTTTCCATTTCGAAGTCTTAAAAGGCGTGCTTTCATTCCGGTTATGCAAAATGAACGTCTACGAAATGGAAGCGTGGAGTTCACGGGCGGCCATATTTGTTAGAAATCTGATAGTCTTCTCTGAGTGAACATTCGATTCGGGCCATTCGAAGCTATCCTCGACAAACGTTGAACAACCGACGAGGTTGCGAAGCTATCCTCGACAAACGTTGAACAACCGACGAGGTTCCAAAACAAAAAAGGAGTTAAGATCGGGGAATATCGGGTCAAAATTGGCAGAGTTCGTTGTGGGCTCGGATTCTATTGTTACACTCACTCACTCACTCAAACGGATAGCATAGTAGCTTACGCCTCTTTAGGCAGTAATCTACAAAAATAGTGGCCCAAACTGCTGATTAGAGCTGTCGCCCATATGAGTTTTAACTTTCTTCTTTCGGGGGAAAGGTCGATTTAAGCACAAACGCGACGATACAGTTCAATAATAACCGTAAATTATATTTAAAATACATAGACTCTTCAGACTCATACTGGATCGATCGAGAAGCACATTTATGGTTTGACCGACAGAAAATTGATCTGTGTGTAAAGAAATGAAAGTAGGAAGCTAATTTACAGTGTTACCATGGAGTATCATTGTTACTTTTTTTCCGGAATGGTAAACTGATAACATATACATTGAATCTCTTTTACAGAGCGAACTTTTTTTTACTTTGTGGGATTTTATTTGGCAAGGAAAATGCCAAAATGTCTATTGAAGCTATTCAATCCTGTTGAAAACATCATTTTCAAAGACTAAGCAGTATAACTCTGGTATATATTTAAGATTGCTGACAATTAAACTTTATTTTAACCCTATTCAGCCTGGGCATTTTTTTGAGTTTTCCCCCTCGTAACTTCAAGAACATTAAGGCTATAACAATGAAATCTAGAGGGTACATAGTACGTCCAAAACTATCTCCTTTGCGGTCCGCACAATGGAACGATGACGTCATATGACGTAGTTATTAGGTAATTAGTTATGCGGCCGCCATCGTGGATCCGCCATCTTGGGTTTCTGAATTTTTTTTTAAACCTCTCAAAAACCGTCCAAATTCACTCCAAATTAATCAAAACCAATAAACAAACGCTAAATGACGTAAACACATAAAAGTTATACCAATAAACATCGTTTTTCTTCATTCAAAAGTATAAATATGCAAATTTCAAAAATAGGGGCTGTCAAAATCTTGTTGCCATGGAAACATCAAGTTACATGATCAAAAAATTGTCATATGAAATTGTTGCCGGATAAATCTTAGGAACAGTCACAAAGTTCGATGGCGTTTGGATACATATAGAAGTTATGAATGTTGAAAGTTAACGCGTGGACTTTGTACACCTCCGCCCCCTCACCCCCCCCCCCCCTCCCCCCTCCCCCCTCCCCCCCTCACCCCCAGGCCGAATAGGGTTGACCCATTTCAGACTGCAACTGGGTGTTTCTCTTTTTTCTTCTGAGACCCTGGGGGAGGGGGCATTCGCTCCCTTTAATGATATTAATGCTATGGCTAACGTGTTCTACAGTTGTACATGTTTAAACGTTAATTTACGCATGTAATTCAAAATTTAGATAAACACGAGTACATGTCATGAACAAAAATCTATCACAAAAAATGAACTGTCACGAAGTTTGGTGGGTATTGGTTAAACGCTTCTAAAATTCTAAAGTTTCAATGTCAGCGCGAGCACTCTCCCTCGGGTCTGAATTAACAATATTTTATAGTGATAGATAATTACTTCGTTTGGCTCAAAGGAGGATATTGCCATCTTCCCGGCACGCATTGCGGTAATTTATGCAATAAAATGGCGCCAACTGGAAGGGTTAGTGGCTAAATATGCTATAATTCAAGGTGATTTTTCTCGAAAATTTTGTCGAAAATGATAAGTTGTTCACGGAAATCGTGTTAAGTGATGTTTTTATGAATTGTTGAATCTGGTTTTATTTTTATGGCGATATTGCGTTACGGTTGTTTGTTCTTTTGTTTGTGACCTTTCTTACGTGAATTCGACCTCCTGTATTAAACAGTCTGCTTTGTAATTGCTGAATCACTTTGACAACAAAGCGTCCTTAGCATAATATTATTATAATTTAGTACATTGGTAGTCATACAATCTAGGAAACTGTAAGGACTCCTAAGGCCTCCGGGATTTCAACGGATTTGAGCCGTTGGAATTTTCGTAATTTCGAAGCGAAACGCGACTTGTGCTTATGCGGGCGTCATTTTACAGTCTGCTCCTCGGCGTGTAAAAGTACTCATGAAAGGTCTAAAAGTATATAACCAGCGAAGGTTCAAGTAAAAGTTAAGATGAAGTAAAGCTAAATGATTAGTACTCGTACCATAAAAGGTCAGAAAATAGCGAGAAAGGCGTCAGTTGATTTTGAACTTACTAAAAACATAAACAAAGCCGTAAACAGACACAGCAGGACAGTCGCGTGCTGAGGACCTAGTTGAGTTGAAATTGAGTAGCTGTGGTTTTATGTTTTTGTGAGCGGGGAATATTTCACTGGCTCTGTTCGTGCGTGTTAGATTTCAATAGGCCAAGACAAGCAAATAGGGATATTTCTTCTAATTTAAGCCGGCATTGGTTTCCAATGGCGAAAAGGTTATCGATTCCACGAATGTATCAAAGAGATTTCACGCGTCTACCACGCGACCCAAACGAAAACGCAAGGGTTTCGGCCCGTCTGAGAAGCTAAGTGGCCTTGAGAAGAAACTGTAGAATATATAACCTGAAAAAGAAGATATCCTGTAAAAGCGATTAGAATACTAAATAGGTAAAAGTTGATTTCTTTTGAAAGGTTTCCGCTTCGACCAACTGACTTCCAACCTCAACGGCGTCTGTGTAAAATGAGCTGCCTGCGGGTCGCCGCTGTTTGATAATATAGTTTGCTTGAAGTGCATGCCGGGAAGATGGTAATATCCTCCTTTGTTTGGCTCAATGATGTTTTCCAATTTCAAGAATATTGCTTAAAGGTCGACACAAAGGAAAAGCAGAGTCACTTTTGTACTACTCTGCTCGTCCGAAATACCGTATTCACATCTCTAAAAGTAATGCACGCTTCATGGGGGGTATAACTGTACCCTCAGACGTACATGCGACCCCACTTAACGCTTTTCGCCGATATGTTCATGACCATTTACTGTTAGCAGATGCAGTCTTAGCATCTGTTCGTTTATCCGTGCAACACATTTTGGTGATGAGATATGACCTCATAAGTAACATTAGGTCAAACCATTCTTTAATGAAAATATGTTTTTCAGCTTTTTACGGCGAAAAAAAACACGCTACCAAAAGCAGCAAAATGTTTAATATATATTATTAACAATTAACTCTAGCCAAACATATTTTCATTGTTCGCATTTTTCCGAAAAAAAATTTTTTTTAGTAAAAACAAAGATAGGTCGCCATTTTGAATAACAGTAATAACGTCACATATCTCCAGCAGCGCCATATATATATATATATATATATATATATATATATAATCCATATTTTTCACCTTATCTTGTAAGAAACATTATAGTCCGGCAGCCAGATGCTGATTTTTACCATAAGCTTGCAAATGGGTCCATACAATGTTTTAATGCATATTCTTTTAGTCTTAGGTATTGCCTTTCATAATCCGATTGATGACATCCCATAATCTTTGGGCATTTCGAGATATCAAGCAATCATTTTTCCCTGCATAGACATCTGTATGCATAGAATTGGGCACCATGTGGCGAAAGTTGTAAGCCGAGTTTTATGTATTATTTTTAGATTCTAGGTGTTTTTATTAACAAAAATAGATGATGAGGTGCAAAAAAAAAAAATGAAATAACGCAAACAAAACCGGTAATAACCGAATTTGAAGAATTTTGGGAATGGACACTAGGACCCAGGAACCCTCGGTTTTTCAAATCCAAGATGGCGGCCTCCATGCTGTTCTGTCAGAACTGTAAGTATATCTGCAAAATAAATACAATATCTTGCCTAAAACACTTACTGTTTTTATTGAATTGAGATTCAGAGTAATAAATGTCGTTATTTTAATTGTTTTTATCCTTGTAGCTTGCATAAAGCCGTGATTAGAATGGAGTGCATTTTTAAGAGCAAATTTGATTGTGACGGCAAGACGGATAGAACACATGCCGGCCCTGCTCGTATTGAAACAATCATACGCTTTAGCAAAGAGTACAAGGATTCTATACATATAGAGCTTGAAGAGAAGCTAAGAAAAAACCCTGAGTTAATCATAGATGTCCATAGGAGTTGTGTCTCCACGTATACCTCCCAACAACATTTGAAAAGACACCAAAAACGGGAGAGTACCAGCAGTATTCCAGCAAACCAGCCCTCTAAAAAGCGTCGTTCCCATCTGCCATATTTTAGATTCAAAGAACAATGTATCTTTTGTGGTGATGAGTGTGACTTGTCAAAAGACAAAAAACATCCAGATCGCTGGAGGAAAGCAGCACTTTGTCAGACAGCCTATGCCAGGCCTGGCAAAAAGGTGTTCAAACAATCAATCTTAGATGTTTGCACAAAACGTAATGATGATATAGCCGATCAAGTGAGAATCCGGGTTGAAGGTGCTTTAAGTGATTTGCATGCAGCTGATGCTAGATATCATGTGGACTGCATGACAAACTTCATGTCTCCTAGGTCAGTTTCTGCTGCACAGAATGTATCAAGGGAAGCCGAGGATACAGATCCGGCATTTAATCAGGTTATTGATGAGACGATGAATGATAGATCTCGCTTGTGGAATTCCTTTGAATTGTACCATCAATATCAGTTATTTGGAGGGAAAACGTTACTGCGAAGGTCCTTTCTTAAGACGATTCAAGATCAATTAATGGGTGATATCGTTGTCCTCACCTCACCTGGATTGTCAAGTTTGGTCGTCTTTAGAAATAGTGCATCATCTGCGCTTCATCTTGCCAGTGACACAGAAGACCAGCAAGATGATGTCATAATTACTAGGCTTGCAAAAGTCATTTGCGATGAAGTGAAGCCGGTCAAATCAGACAAATCTCGGTATGATATCAGAATAGCCAAGGAAGATATGGCGACGTCAGTCAGTCAAACGCTGATGAACCTTTAGCAGCAATAACAGACAACTTGGATAACACTCTTCCCGCACTTCTCATTGACAACATTGTCACCAGTGTTTCCTCTAACAAGCCCACACATCTGCAAATAGCACTCGGAAATTTGATGAGGGACTCAAAGTCCCGGCCCTCTTGAACAAACTGTTCCAGTTCAGGGTAACCTGTTCATATGACGAGATACTACGCTTTAAGAAGTCTGCAGCTCTTGCAGCGACAAAGGACACCAAGTTGAGTGGGATTGAGGACGGGATTATGGGGCTCATCCAAGCTGTGGCTGATAACTTTGACGCTGATATCTCCTCCCAAAATGGAAAGACGACGACACACTCACTTGCCATGCTTACGACCCAGCCTGCGAATGAAACTAGTAACGCCAACGACGACAATACCATCGCCAGGATAAGTAAGCCTGAAATGTCTCAAGTTATAGACTTTGACATACCGGTGCACCGCTATCAGGGTCCAAAGACAGTACCGATGCCACAAAAAGATTCATTAAAGAGCGTTCTTCCACTTAAGGTCCTTTGCAGCTCTATCATTTGTGAACGAAGAGCCAGAGAACTGGATGTATCGTTCTCAAACTCATTAATAATTCATGACGAGAACACAAAGGAAATCACTACCGTGAAGGAGGTTTTGAAATCGTTTCTTAATTTGCATAGATTTTGGCGATTTTATTCCTTCGTTTTCTCCGCATTTAACGATCAGTTTGAGAAGCTATATCAAACACTCGAATCAGTGTTTCATCAGATTTCCAAACACCTTGAAGTGGGTGAAAAAAACTCGGCTGCGCCTCGTTTTTCTCACCCACTTCGCGGTGTTTGGAAATCTGATGAAACACTGTTCCTCGTGTTTGATATATTACTTTTTAAATGACGTTATCAACAATGAAACATGCCCAGAATACAATGGCTATAACACCAAGGTAACTAGAGATCAAGGAGTATCAATGCAGCCAAAGACGAAGGCAGTGTATCTACCTCTGATCGACATGACACCATCCGACCCAAATACCATGATGACAGCACTCCACGAGGCAAAGCGGCTAACCAAGGAAAGAGGCCAGAAGAATGCGATTTTCTCTAGTGATCAACAACTCTACAAAGTTGCTGTGGAAGTGAAGTGGGCTTACCCAAATGAGTTTGAGGGTGTCATTATACGTCTTGGAGGAATGCACATGATGATGAGCTTTGTTGGTGCAGTTGGCACTCTTATGGAAGGATCTGGACTCGCAGAGGTTATGGAGTCAACATTTGCAGGAGTAAACAAAATGTTGTCTGGTAAGAAATTCCCACAGAATGTCAGAGCGATGAGGTTAGTTGCAGAAGAGCTACTTAGAGGAATCATGAATGATGGCAACGATGTCACTACCATGGAGGAGCTGATAGCGCGACTTGAGCAAGCTGCGAGTGCAAGCAGAACCTCTAAGCTGTGGGTCAACTGCTTTATCAAGCCTGTTTTCATTATGATGTTGTATGTGCGAGCTGAAAGAGAGGGTGACTGGCCTCTGCATTTGGCAGCTGTAAAGCAAATGCTACCATATTTTTTCGCGTCTGCTCATGTTAACTACGCTCGATATGGCCTTTACTATCTACGATCAATGGAAAGTTTGGGAGAAGAAGAACTTTCGAAGTTCATGAAAGGAGAGCACGTGATGCACCATGTTCCTGGGCTGTGGAATGGCATTTGGAGCGACATGTTTATCGAGACCACTTTCATGCGCTATGGCCATGGACCCGGGGGGATTATCGGAATAACCCTGAAGCCTGAGACGCTCAAGACGTGGGCCCTTGGTCTGCACATCTGCTCTCGTTTGGAGCAGGACATCACTGACGTAGTTGGAAATGAGCAAGAAAGAATGCAGGAAACACACAAAGAAGAGACAAAGGCAAGAATAGTATCAGATAGTGCGGATCGAGGAAGCGTTCGAGAGAAGTTGACCCTGAGCATTGATCCACTGGATGCCACATCACATCCACCAACCATCGTGAATATTGTGACAGGTCAAGTGTCAGATGGCTCAGTTAACTGCCAAGACTCAGTTGAAATTGGCACTACCCAAATGAAAGAGTTTGAAATGAGCTGGCCAGAGGGGTTCAGAAGTACTATCAAAAAGAAAGTCAAGACTGTCGCAGAAAGCAACAAGAAGTGCATTACAGTTGGATCGAAGAAAGTATTCGACACTTCAGTGATATACAGCAGAGTAATAGGAATACAAGCAAGTTCTAGAGACATCGACATTCAGGATGTACTTAGCCACTATGAGCTGTCTCCGGTGCCAACGTCCATGTTTCACGACTCTGGAACAATGAGGATCTGCAAAGGTAAATCTGACTTGAAAAGCTGACTCGCAAAGGAAGCATCATCACGACGTAGTGCATCAGAGGTTGGGTCAGTTGTGCTGGATGGCTCGGCTGTCTTGTGGGTTGTGCACTGGCCTGCTAAGGGTACCATCGTTGATTACGTCAACAACTTCAAGGAGTACCTATCGAAGAAACTGCTTGAAGTAGATGTTTTCTTGATCTTTGATCGATATCTCGAGTACAGCACCAAGAGCACCACAAGAGATGGAAGGTCATGTCAGGCCAGCAGGGTGTATCAACTAACAGAGACCACACCTCTTCCCTCACAGAAGGCGGTTCTTACTGTATCTGCCAACAAGAAGCAGCTGATGTCCACCATTTGCCAGAACATAATCAAGGATACCACGTTCCATTGCAAATACACGATGAGTCACAAGCTAGTGATTACAGGAAGCGAAGATGCGCCAACAGAAATCCACCAAGGCGCTATCATCACAAGGCAGGACATTGCGACATCACATGAAGAAGCCGATAACATCATCGCTCAACAGGCCATCATGTGTGCGAAGACCCAGCCTAGCTGTACTGTGGCTGTGCTTGCTGATGATACAGATGTTTTTATCCTTCTGCTGTACCACTACTTGATGGAGCGCCTGTCTTGTGATATGTTTATGGGCTCGCCCATCCAACAAAGATCCCTAATCGACATCAAGGCCACTGTTCAAGCTCATCTTGCAATCATACCTGGCCTACCAGCAGCACATGCTCCGTCTGGATGCGACACTGTTCCTACATTATTCGGTATTGGTAAAGGGACTGTATTGAAGAATCTTGTTGCTGCTCCAAGCTCGTTGTAAAAGCTGGGATGCTTAGATACACAACTACCTGAGGTCATTCACCAAGCTACAATGTTCATTGGTAGTTGCTACAGTAACAAAGTGAACGAAAAGACCATGTCTGATATACGATACAAGATATGGGCAGCGAAGTTTGGAAACGCGGCATCATCCGCCCCAAAGATCCAATCACTGCCTCCTACCTCGGAACCCTTTGCGGAAAATGTAAAGAGATCCCATTTACAAACCTACATATGGAAGACCGCATTGGCCTTGGATCCACCTGAAGTTGATCCAACCGAGTATGGCTACACAAGGCACGAGCCATCAAAGTCACTACTACCTACGACAGTACCAGAAGGTTTGTCATTGGCACCATATGAGATCATGGACTTGATCAAGTGCAACTGTGGTGACGATACACCTTGTAGGAACATGAGATGCAGGTGCAGCCGCAACAAGTTACCGTGTACTCTTTTCTGTAGATGCAATGGTGAGAATGATTGCCAGAACGAGCTTACCAAGACCGTAGGCGCACCAAGGGAGGTCGTCGAGTGACTATTTACATGAAATCATGCACTGTTGTTAAGCCGGATTTAAAACAAACTTTAGTATTGTTAATCAAATAGTTAGAATTAGCTTAATCACTGAAAGTAGGAAAAAGATTTCCAAGGACCTTCGGTTAAACTCATTATCAGCGTAAGTGACGTGTGCAGATCTATAGTGAAATAAATATAACGTCATCATCAAAAGTCTCTCTGTTATTCTCAATTAGTGAAGCAAGTGCTCAAGAAACTTTTAATACGGAATTGAAAAAAAAAAGCGAGGAATATCACCTATGACGTCATCAGTCCCTAACCCCCCCCCCCCCCCCCCTTCCCCCTTACTCACTCATAATGTGCACTATACTAAAAATGTATTCCAAATGCAATATTTATTACATTTTTATGGCAAAAGAGCAAAAAACAAGTCAGAAAGTCTAATATTCTAACCACATCTATATGTATGACGTCATAAATAGGTACCCCACCCCTCCCCCCTGTAAATCAAGATGCCCAACAGATATGAAGTGTCATCACTCGGATTATTTCTAAAGAGCATAATTCTTATCAGAATTTGCAATAAAACATCGTATGGACGCATTTGCAAGGTTCCTGTGGCCTGCTACCGGACTATTACGGGCTATCTATTAGTGGTAAAATATTTTGAAATATTTATTACCCATGAATGACAAGGCGGAAAAACCGTTGATTGGCTGAACGATAATGACGTAGCAGACTCTGCTGAGCGTTGATGCGCCTGCGCGTGGTAGCTGAAATTTTTATCAAAATGGCGACGAACTGGGAACCTTCACTGTGGTGAAGGTGAATTCGCTAAGATATTCGATCTCACAGGTGATCTAAGTCACCTAATATTATTGTTGTAGTGAATATTGCCAAATGTATTGGTTATCGGCTTTATTCGATTGAATGGCTTCCAAAGAAGCCGTTTTTAGTCGTCATTCAGACAACATGCATGTAAAGCTAAGAGGAGACCTTTCGTTCCACGTGTCCCTCGATGGCAGTTTCAGCGCTTCGGCCAAGGAGGTACAGATGTTTATTATTGTTTTCTTTCCGATCTATTGATCAGTTTTGTTTCACGATGGGGCAGTGCGGAGAACTGGGTAGCTGCTTTTTGCTGGATCTTTAGAACTTGTTCTTTAAATTGCTGGACATCGAATTTGGAATCTTCATAATCATCTGTTTCATCATCCGGATCTTCATCATTGTCCTCGGGTCTGTCCTCGCCGTCGATTTCATCAGCAATTTCATCACTTACAAGGTATCTAAAACAGTGTTTAACAAGAAATCACGTCACTGCAACAGGTCAGTAAAATTCTGGTTTCCTTTAAAATGAGGACATATAGTTTAGGAGTGATTTTAGAATAGAAACGCCACATATTTTTCATACAGCACATGTAAGCTCAAAATACAACGGAAAATGAGACTACTAGCAGGGAAGTTTTATATCCGAACGTTATAAACAACTCCTACAACTGTGTAGATCGAGTCATAAAAACAAAGTGATTCATTGTTATTTTCAGCCTATCTTTGACACCAAAATAATGTAAGTTATGTTAGCTTTGTTTGTTGAACTGTTATAAAAACGCATCGACTTTACAACAAGCAAGTAATCACATAACTAGGGAACCAACCTGTTTAGTGAAGTTGCAAGTTCTTCCATCCTTTCACACTGTGGCCCACAACAAACAATACACTTCCAGTCATTTGCCAGCATGGCAAAGCTGTGCTCTTTCGTGGAACTCGGTGCAAGCAAACATCCTCCGTGGAAAGTGTGTCCCCAGTTAAGTCGAATGATTGGTTGCTCATCATTAACTTCACATGTGGGTTTATCACAAGCCAAGTCAGGGTCAGGCTCCTTGCCAAAAAAGGCATAACCCAGTGGAAGGCAGCGTTGATCCAAAGTTGTATCCAACGCTGGAAAATAATATGGCTACAAAATATAAAATACATGTATATATCTGTATTATTAATAATAATTATAATAAGATTATACAAAAGATAAATATGTTGGAGTTATTTACACAATGTATAGATATTACTTGCCTCTAGCTTGAGAGCTTTATTGTTTCCTGTAACATGTTAAAAAATACCAGAGTATTTACAAACCTGGTTCTTTCGTCTTCCTTTAGGAATGCTGTTGGTCTGCCCCAGTGTACCCCATACGTCACAAAACAGATCAATAAAAAATTCTGCTGCGGAATACACCAGTTGGGCCATGTTTTGGGTACCTCTTCCTCTGGTGTACTGGGGAAGAAACCACTGTAGAAACTCATGATCAAACCTTCTTCCACTTAAAGCGTGTGCCATAACTTGAATTTCGTCTGGTGTTGCCCACACAGGAACATTCCTACAATAAAGCAGGTAAACAAATTTAACTCTATTGATTTTACTTTTCATTCATCTGCAGTTTTATTTCATACGCCCAATCCTTTTTTATGTTATTCTAGTCTCGGGTATATTGTAATGTTGACAAAATAATTTTTCATTCTACAGAATTACTGGTACACTGTACATACAGTATGTAACGAGTTCAGGCTGCGCCACTGAATTAAACTATAGGTATGCGAGTAAACTATAATAATGTTGTACATTGACTGGCAGTATATTACCTGTTCAAAAGATTTGTTGTTGAGCTTGACATTAAAGTACATTTATAATTAAAAGGCCGGGTTTTTGCAGCTAAACTTCATCAAAGGTAAAATTATTATTAATAATGAACTGTTATTGTAAACAATTGGTTTCAATAAAATTATTACCTTGTTTCGTCCAAACAGTTTCTTGTACAGCTTTTCAAATACTGGTCTAAACAGCAACACTGTGGACTCCTCTGCATTTAGTGATGCATGGAATGGCCCTTGCCAAGGTATGAAAGCAGGCACTGAACTTGTTGGCTCTGTTGTAGGGTCCCACTTATGTGTGTAGCACAAATCAAGAAGCCTTTATTATTAAACACCATATAAAATTAAGAAATTGCAGGTATAAGCCACTCAGAAAATAAGAGTCTTCCCCCAAAGGATTGGGGAGCATTTCATGTGTGAATACAACAAACCTCTGCAATGATTTTCTTATTGTATTTCCAGGTTGGGAAGTCCCCAGTTAACACCACACAATATTGCTTCAGGTAATCTTTTAGCTCAGGGGCCATGTCAAGTAAATGGGATAAAGCTTCACGATAGTTTGCCACACTTTTCAGGCTTTGCTGAAACTCATCTATTAACCATGTTGTCTTCAAAAGCTCTAAGTCATGTCTGGCTTCATCTGAGTACACTCTATAAACAAAACATATATTTTGCACTAGGTCACAAACCTTGATTCTTAAAACGCAGGCTAGATTCACAGTATTACCCGTCCTCTTAGAGAAGAAAGTAATATTTTATAGGGTTTGTACAGTCCCTGGAAAGTCCTCCAAATTCGTGGTTCCCCATGACTGTCTCAGAAATTTTATTTTAGTCTTGGATATTTTTGAAAAACTTTGCTTATTTTCAATGTTTCTGGGCAAGTTAGAAAATATTTGAATAAAAAAAAGATTGCCAGGACAAGTGACTGCAGACTGAGTTGAAGCCAACAAATTAATATTTTCCCATCTAGTCCACCTAACAGTTGTATACAATAAGTTCATAATATTTCTGTTATTGAGAAAGAGGTTCATTAATTATATAATTCTTAATATTTTTCATTTGAACCTTAGGTTTTCACAACTTTTCTTCATGTTTTCAAATAGCGAGCGCGATGAGCGGGTCACTCGCTTGTAATTCACTGCTCGCGTTCTTATTAATTCGTATTAAAACATTTTGTCACAAATTCGTGTGTAGCGATATTTTGTATTTCACTCGATAGACTCGCGATGTTCAGAGAGCGATGCAAAACGTTATATGAGTTAGCTGAAATAATTTTACGTAGAACAGGGATTTTAAAAAGTTGTTCAAATAGCGAGCGCGATGGGTCGGGTCACCGACTCGCTTCGCCGGCCGCGCTCTTTACAAAGCATTATGTCACAAATTCGTGTGCAGCAACATTTTTTGTATTTGACTCAAAAGACTCGCGATCATCAGAACATGTATTTTTTAAAGTTGTTCAATTAGTGAGTGCGATGCACGGGTCACTCGCTTGTATACGGCACCGCTCCATTCTTTTACTCGACCGGTTAACGACCGTTAACACTGCCCAGATCAGGAAAAATAACAAGCAAAATGCAAACTGCCGCCTCGAGCAGGCTCATCCCCGAGGGCCTCGATATTGTTTGTGTTGAGATAATTATTCAAATTTGGATCCGTTTTAATCGATCAAAGAATATAAAAGGTTAAGTTATATTTTTATCCATTCAGTTGCTAAAATCTATTTTGGAACAACATGTCGAAGCGTGCCAGACATCATCCCGGCTTTTACGCATCGTTATTGAATGATGTTATCGTTATGTTTCTCGTTAAAGCGCTGATTTTCAAGAGTTTGCTACGAGCGTTATAGCCTCGAAACTATAATTTTGCTTTATTTCCCTTTCAAACCAATTCCCGATTTAGAGATTTAAAGTGCTGTTTTATTTATCACCTCAATTTCAATGCTTAATTGCAGCGGCGTGCGCCCTATTGTTTTTGGAGGCGGAGCTTCGAATTTCGCGGGAATTTCAAAGCAAGTCCGTTCTATTGTCATGCGAGTCTCCGAGAAGAGGGAAAGCAAGAAACGTTGGGAAGTTGGATATTGCGAACACTTTGAACCCGTATTTTCACTTGAAACTTGTCATAAGGCTTCTTCAATGAACAAACAATCAAAGCCATATGCTAACTTTTAAGATGAGCACTATAGGGAAGAAAAATTCGGCCTCGAAATATTTTCCCATACAAAAACATCCCTGAAATAGACCAAATTCGAGCAAAATTTGCGACCGGTTTCACTGTTGGTAAAATATCGGAAAATATCTCATTCTTTCCATTGATGTCTCATCTGCAAAAGCCATATGCTAACTATTGTGAAACTAAACTAGTAAGCTCGTAAACTCGCAAAACGTGCGCGCTGTTGGCCGTCTTTAGGTCATTTTCTTTATTGTCTGAGCGTCTGGCATCCTGATTGACTTTCAATTTTCGCGCGAGTCACGCATGAAAGTCCCGGATGTGTCGCGCCATTCTGGGCGATGATTTACATGTTTCACTCAAAATATTTACATGTTATTTACAGGTTCGACAATAACATGTAAAAGGGGAATTAGCATGTAAATTATCATTTACAGTATCTTTACATGTTATTTACATACAATGTAAATTTTCAACTTTTCCAGTGTGGTTTGGTAAGGGAATATTTCGCAATAATATACTGGAAACAATGTCTCTTCGTTACGAACAATGCCTTTTGTTCAGCCCCCATCACCTTCTTAACCCTAAAATAAACTAAGGTTGTTATCTTTATGCATGGTTACACAACAATGAAGTTATAAGCAAAAAGACAGAAGACCACTGTGCGAACTCGAGTTTACACAACAATGAAGCTATAAGCAACAAGACAGAAGACCACTTTTGCCTGTGGAAACAGCGTTTTTTCGTACGGCTTATCAATATCCGAGATGGCTTCGGATAAGAGGAAAAGCATGAACGAAATAGAGGATATAAGAGAGATGGCTAAAGTGATGAAGGTGCTTGATATTTCGTGCAAAGGATTAAAGACGCTGGATGATATGAAAGCTCGAGTAAGAGACGAACTGCACCAGTCAGCAAAGACGGCTAGCTGGACTGCTGGACAGGTAGGAATGTCCAATGTTAAAGAATAATCGAAAATTGTGAAACAGTCATGTGTATACTATCAATGCTGAAACAAATCGGTGACATGTTTTCCGCGTAACATTGTTTTCTTAGGCTAGCACACAAATATGCTTAAAAGGAGGTCGTCGGATTCGACTAAAATAAGACTGTAACAATATACGCTTTTCGACACAACATGAACATAAAACGACTGCTTTGAATTACCCTTAATCGTTATTCCTAAAGTGGACGCGATTTTAGTATTATCAACAGAAAGCGAGTCTATATTATTCAGTCATTGAATTACTTTCTTTTCTTTCCGATTATTGCGGGGAAGAACATTTTATATGATGGGAAATGAATGGAAAAGAACGGCTTTAAAGTTAGCAAAACAAAGCTCACATTAATTTTACATATAAACGCGATGATACAGTTCAATAATAACCGTATCGCGTAATTATAATTCAACACATTGATATACTGCCCAAATATGGTCAAAAAGTTATCGATATACGCTATGACGTATATCCAGCGATGGAGGTAAATTTCGCATTTTGACAAGAGAACGCAAAAATGACGGACCGGCCTCGATATTTTTTCTTTAAACTGTACTTTGTTATCATTGTGTTGAATTATAAAACTATCATTGCGCTCAAGCTTGCGTGATATCGCCAAATTTTAGCCGACTCGGCCTACGGCCTGCCCAGCCATAACAAAGAAAGTTTGCTTACTTAATTTCCATGCTATATTGGAAATGTCACCAAATATACAACAAAATTGGATAGAAAGATTCTATAGAGCAAAACAGAAGCAGTAGTACTAGTTAGTTCATTATTACAGTTCATCAATTTTGATTTCGTGACAGGCGGTCAAGGAATCAAAGTTTCCATTCTGGTGGAATTTTGAGTATTTTAAGTGGTTATTTTGTATTTTTTGTGTTCATCACTATTGGCAGTTTTTCTTCATATTTAAAGATAATAAAACAAGCTTAAAGCGCGCTCCTGGCCAAAATCCTGAAAACACAATATTTCAGCCGAGAATGTCTTTTAATAGACTATTCTATTCTGGATCGATCAAGGAGCACCTCTAGCTGAGCAATGGCAGACACAGAATTGAATATCTGTTGTGTAAAGAAAGTAAACTAGAAAACTTAACATTGTTGTAATGGAGTATCATTGTTAAAAGGCATAATAGAGTTTACCGCTTATTTTTCAAAGCCAACGTCTACTCAGTCAGGCAATAATATATTCAGTTCTGAGAGTGCTGTTGTCATTCCGTAGCCACTAAAGCGTTACTGTTTGTATGTGCTTGTCGTAATAAGCTCAGCATTGTATAAATAAAAGTAGATTTAAGAATATTTAGAATATTTCATGGTAAATCGACCAACACAAAATTGATCTGTGTGTAAAGAAATGAAAGTAGGAAACTTTAAAGTGTTATCATGAAGTATTATTGTTACACGGCGTAGTTGTGTTTGAGCTTTTACTACATTAATATTGAAAGCCTTTCTCGGTTTTAAGGCGACTGACGCGACACGTACAGTTTTTCGTCTGCTCATTAAATCATGATTCAGCTCGGTCAGTTATGTGACTTGTCATTTTACAGTGGCGAAAGCGTTCTGATCAAGAAGCCTTTGCTTTGTGGGTGCTTATTGCAATATGCTCAGCATTAAAAGAAGAATAAACAAAATTTAATGAATATAATTTATAATCAAAGTGCTCTTTGCGCTATCTCCTATAAGTTTTCCCATCATGCATTGTTGTCATATTATGTCCGAATATTGTTTTGGATGTTGTAATTGAGAAATTAGGTAAGTGGTTTCTTGATTTGAATTTCTCTTTTGTTGTTACTATTTTTAAAGACGAGTGACCAGAAGTTAGTGCGTGTGATCGCGAATGACGACGAGGGACGATGACATTATTAAGTCGTCATCACGTCATTTACAAAAAAATAAACTTGAAATGGGGTAAACCTTATGTGATCAACGCTTTTGGACCATCTGGTGAGAATACCGTAAATGTTTTGAATTTCCGAGTATTAAGAATGATTTAAGAAAGCGTGCGACGAATATTACTTTACTACAGCAACCGGTTCCCGCTAAACTTTACCAAAATGTGTCTTAAGAAAAAAAAAACATATACTGAAGACGGCATGTGCTAATCATAAATGGTCTTGAAAAAATCGTCCCTCTAATACTTTCGAGGGTTAACCTCGCTCTGCTACCCCCACCATTTGTTGCGACAAAAAAAAGTTCATTAGCTTCTATTTTTCCGATGTCTGTTTACAGCAATGTTTGAACAACAACGACTCTTCTAGAAGCGTAACGCTGCTTAGCACTATAACGAAAAAAAAATAACTCTATTTGACTCTATTTAAATACCGACGTTTTCTATAGAAAGGCGAAAGATAGCGCACATTTTAATCAAGGAATATTTCGGAATAATATACTGGAAACAATGTCTCTTCATTACGAACAATGCCTTTTGTTCAGCCCCCACCACCTTCTTAACCCTAAAATAAACTTAGGTTGTTATCTTTATGCATGGTTACACTCGATCGATCTCGAGTTTACACAACAATGAAGTTATAAGCAACAAGACAGAAGACCACTATGCGAACTCGAGCTATACAGGGGCACCCAACGAATCTGTTCCTCAGCGGAAATTCTTGCAGGCTGGCAAAATATTCTGTAAATTTTTTAAATTACCATTTTTGCGCTGGTTGACTTGAGAAAGGAGTCGCAAGAACAAACTGTGCTGGCTAACTTGAGCAGATCGAAAAGAGACTGGATCGAAGAAAATCGATCGGACGACACTTTGGGGCTTGAAAGGGTTCAGCTTCGTAGTAACAGATTTAAGCAGTACTGAGAGATACCCGAACAGGTTAAGTTCGAGACGGCAGTGAATGTACAAAACAATAAACAAAAAGCTTCAAATAGTTGCCATTAATGTTTCATTAGTTCCCAAGCCCCTTTTGGTAACTTATTATTATTGTTTTTTTCATTTATTCATTTTTTTTTAATTGCTGGCTGGGAAACAGACATTTTTTTTTTATCCAGCTGGCTGAGCATTTCCCTATATGTGTTATGCTGGGAAAAAGAAACATATATTTTTCCAGCAACGTAGAAGAACACCTGGAAATGCTTTTATATCATTTATTTTAATTTATTTGAGTAAAATAATACATTTTACCGAGGATTGTTCGTTGGGTGCCCCTGGCTATAAGCAAGAAGACAAAAGTCCACTGTGCGAACTTGAGTTTACACAACAATGAAGCTATAAGCAAAAAGACAGAAGACCACTTTTGCCTGTAGAAACAGCGTTTTTAGTACGGCTTATCAATACCCGTCTAACTAAATAGTCATCGTAATCAAGATGGCTTCGGATAAGAGGAAAAACATCAACGAAATAGAGGATATAAATGAGATGGCTGAAGTGATGAAGGTGCTTGATATTTCGTGCAAAGGATTAAAGACGCTGGATGATATGAAAGCTCGAGTAAGAGACGAACTGCACCAGTCAGCAAAGACGGCCAGCTGGACTGCTGGACAGGTAGGAATGTCCAATTTTAAAAAAATAATCGAAAATTGTGAAACAGTCATGTGTATATAATCAATGCTGAAACCGATCGGAGACATGTTTTCCGCGTATCATTGTTTTGTTAGGCTAGCACACAAATATGTTTAAAAGGAGGTCGTCGGATTCGACTAAAATAAGACTGTAACAATATACGCTTTTCGACACAACATGAACATAAAACGACTGCTTATAAATACCCTTATTCGTTATTCCTAAAGTGGCCGCGATTTTAGTATTATCAACAGAAACCGAGCCTATATTATACAGTCATTGAATTACTTTCTTTTCCTTCCGATTATTGCGGGGAAGAACATTTTATATGATGGGAAATGAATGGAAAAGAACGGCTTTAAAGTTAGCAAAACAAAGCTCACATTAATTTTACATATAAACGCGATGATACAGTTCAATAATAACCGTATCGCGTAATTATAATTCAACACATTGATATACTGCCCAAATATGGTCAAAAAGTTATCGATATAAGCTATGACGTATATTCAGCGATGGAGGTAAATTTCGCATTTTGACAAGAGAACGCAAAAATGACGGACCGGCCTCGATATTGTTTCTTTAAACTGTGCTTTGTTATCAATGTGTTGAATTATAAAACTATCATTGCGCTCAAGCTTGCGTGATATCGCCAAATTTTAGCCGACTCGGCCTACGACCTGCCCAGCCATAACAAAGAAAGTTTGCTTACTTAATTTCCATGCTATATTGCAAATGCCATCAAATATACAACAAAATTGGACAGAAAGATTCTATAGAGCATAACAGAAGCAGTAGTTAGTTCAGGATTACAGTTCATCAATTTTGACTTCGTGACAGGCGGTCAAGGAATCAAAGTTTCCATTCTGGTGGAATTTTGAGTATTTTACGTGGTTATTTTGTATTTTTTGTGTTCATCACTATTGGCAGTTTTTCTTCATATTTAAAGATAATAAAACAAGCTTAAAGCACGCTCCTGGCCAAAATCCTGAAAACACAATATTTCAGCCGAGAATGCCTTTTAATAGACTATTCTATTCTGGATCGATCAAGGAGCACCTCTAGCTGGGCAATGGCAGACACAGAATTGAATATCTGTTGTGTAAAGAAAGTAAACTAGAAAACTTAACATTGTTGTAATGGAGTATCATTGTTAAAAGCATAATAGAGTTTACCGTTTATTTTTCAAAGCCAACGTCTACTCAGTCAGGCAATAATATATTCAGTTCTGAGAGTGCTGTTGTCATTCCGTAGCCACTAAAGCGTTACTGTTTGTATGTGCTTGGCGTAATTAGCTCAGCATTGTATAAATATAAGTAGATTTAAGAATATTTAGAATCTTTCATAGTAAATCGACCAACACAAAATTGATCTGTGTGTAAAGAAATGAAAGTAGGAAACTTTAAAGTGTTATCATGAAGTATTATTGTAACACGGCGTAGTTGTGTTTGCAGCTTGTACTACATTAATATTGACAACCTTTCTCGGTTTTAAGGCGTCTGACACGACACGTACAGTTCACGTCTGCTCATTAACCCTATTCAGACTGGGCTTTTTTAGGCAATCTGTGACTGGAGGGGGGAGGGGGGGGCTCCTCGGACCCCCCCCCCCCCCTCTATATCTCTGGAACCCGTAAGGCTAGGACGATGAAATTTTCAGACAATGTTCACCTCCATAGAAGGAAACCTCACACCCAGTTTTGACCTGCCTGATATTTTTCCATCCAGATACTGAAAATATCAAATATAACTGTAAAATCATCTCTTTAATATTAAAACATAAAAAATACAAACAAGGACACACTTGTAAAGCGTGAAAAAGTAATAAAAAGCGATAAAACTATAATTTTGAAATTATTGTCCGCTATCTTGGATCCGCCATCTTGGATTTTCTTTTTTTGTTGTTTAAATTAAAATTTAAGAAATATCTAAAAGGGAAAAGGATCAGAATGTATAAAACACGTATTAAACTAATGTCTATTATCCCAACAATGAACTTAGAAGCGTTATTTAGTAAATAGTACAAAATGTTTGTCTATAATGATGTTAAAAAGTTTTGATGTCTTTCAAGAACTAGTCCGAAGAAAAAACTATTCTAACAAGAAAATGCACTATAAGTCAAAGAACAAGATCTTAAAATAAAAAAATCACCATATTTTAATATTTTGAAAACCTATATGTCAAAAACCGGTTGCCATGGCAACATGGTTAATCACACTGACGTGTTATGGTTACCAAAATGTCCCTAGATAAATTCTAGGAAAAGTCAGAAAATTTCAGCTTCATAGTTATTTCGGTGTAAGAGTTATCACAATTTTACTGGAGGGGGGTTCGAAAAGCCCCCCCCCCCCCCCCCCCCACCAGTCTAAATAGGGTTAAATAATGATTCAGCTCGGTCAGTTCTGTGACTTGTCATTTTATAGTGGCGAAAGCGTTCTGATCAAGAAGCCTTTGCTTTGTGTGTGCTTATTGCAATATGCTCAGCATTAAAAGCAGAATAAACAAAATTTAATGAATATAATTTATAATCAAAGTGCTCTTTGCGCTATCGTGCATTGTTGTCATATTATGTCCGAATATTGTTTTGGATGTTGTAATTGAGAAATTAGGTACGTGGTTTCTTGATTTGAATTTCACTTTTGTTGTTACTATTAGTAAAGACGAGTGACCATAAGTTAGTGCGTGCGATCGCGAATGACGACGAGGGACGATGACATTATTAAGTCGTCATCACGTCATTTACAAAAATAAATAAACTTGAAATGGGGTAAACCTTATGTGATCAACGCTTTTGGACCATCTGGTGAGAATACCGTAAATGTTTTGAATTTCCGAGTATTGAGAATGATTTAAGAAAGCGTGCGACAAATATTTTGTCGCTGAACGTGGTTGCTTGAAATGTCTACTGTTATTCGAAACTGATTTTAGGGGAAGTAAATCAATTTCATTTCCAAAGAATCTAATGATTCCGTAACACTACATAGTAATTTAGATTGCACCGAGGTTTATACATTGGGTATTGTTTTTCCATTTTATTTTTTGGTGTATTGTATACAGTATACAGTGGGTGGGTTTGAGCATTTGGAAATATGGTGGTAAAAACACATGACCCACCACTTCCTGCATGGCACACAACTGACTGACCCATCCGTAAATGAAGGTTAAAAATTCGTAATACGTCTCGAATATAAAGAGTAATAACATGACAACTTAAAGGTGAATTTGTTATAGTTGGTGTAGTTAGTGTAGTAGTTGTAGTAGGTGTAGTAGGTGTAGTAGTTCCGGTAGACGTAGTCAATGTAGTCAATGAAGGAGGTGTAAAATGTGTTGTCAGTGTAGTCATTGTAGTAGGTGTAGACAGTGTATTCAGTGTATTAAGTGTAGTCAGTTAATAGCGGAGTTCTCGCTGGCCGAAGGCCCGCTGCGTAGCCCCACACTCATAGAAACTATGCGTCATTTTTCTTGGTCATGGCTAGCGGAAAGTTTCTCGGATGCGTCGTGTGCCAGCCCGCCCGCCCGCCGCCGTACGCGTTGGGCAGGATTTTACAATTTTGAAACCAAACCGAAGCTTTGTTTTTCGCGCGGCCACACAGCCGTGAGCTCGGTAAACACTCTACATGTAGTTGGATTGCTGTGTTTAGCGGAGAATTAAAGTCGTTATTTCTCTGCAATTTTTCGCGGTTTGCTACTCAAGGCAGGGATACTCAGAAGCCGCTTTAGTGTAAAAAGAAGAGCTTTCAGGAATACAATCTTGCTTCGAGGAATTTCATACGTTTTTATCAATGCAGGAGCAATGCGGGGAGATGTTTGTTTTACGGATTTCAGAACCAAAGATTGGAATTTCCAAGTAGTCGAAGGACCTAAATTGATTAATTACATTTAATTAATTATTCGATGGGAATTTATGTCGATATCAATTTGTGATTGACTTTTTATTTGTGCCCTCGTTTAGGAGAATTGTTTATAAAACGTGCTTAAATTAAGTTGCATTGATGTCTTGAATTTCATCGAAGACAGCTTGAGTAGTGTGGGAGATACCCTAACCCCCCCACCCCCTCGTTTAGGAGCTGCTTAGAGTAATTAGAATAGAAATTGAGCGTTTAGGACCAATTAACCCTATCCAGACCGGGGGGGGGGGGGGGGGGGGGGGGGGGGGGGGGGGGGGGGGGGGGGGGGAGGGGGGCTTTTGGAGCCCGCTCGAACTTTGAAGTTGTGTCGTTTCAAAACGGTCGATGCAATGACCACCAAATTTGCTGACTTTTCCTAAAATTTATCTGGGAACATTTTCACGTTAGCGTCCTTTGTCCACCGACATTGACGTTTTCATAGCAACCGCTTTTTGACACCTATGTTTTACAAAATTAGCATTTTTCGCTTTAATCAAGATTATTTCAAAGATTTCTTATTGAATTAATATTTTCAACTTAATTTAGCGATAATTGATCAAATTATGTATAATTGTTTATTAATTAAGGTTAATTAACGGTAATTTTAGGAAAATGTGGAATATGAAACGTCAAAATCCAGGATGGCGGATCGAAGTTTTACTAAAGGTCGTTTCTCTCTATAATATTATTATTGGTTCATATTTGGATTGTAAAACATTTGCCCACAACAAACAAAGCTTTAGCAGTCCATTTGCTTTATTTTTCGGTGTTTTTTACCAAAATAAACAAGTTTGGACTAATTCAAGATGGCGGATCCAAGATGGCGGATCCAAGAATTTATTTCTAGTATATTACGTGTCTGTGTAATTCCATTATCTCTAAACATTTATTGTCAAAATATCATAAAAATGTCCTTTTTCACTTGAGAAAGCTTTTTTTAATTCATTACGTACATGAAAAGCCATAATTTGCAAAGATAACTGTTCCAGCTTTTAAGAACATGTACACATCACTGCTATGACGTCACACGCTGTTACCATAGCAACAAAGTGTACGAATTCATTTACTTTTACTCCTGCATCAATATGTGAAAGTTTGGTATGAACACTATCGTTTGTTTCAGAGATATGCCTTATAGAACGTTTCAGTTGGTTATTTCATTGTATAAGACGTCATAATGACGTCACTGTTATTGTTAACAACACTAAAAGTGTTAGTAAACTTAAGACTTTCATCAAATAGGTAAAGTCTTGTTGCTATATGTTTAGAATTGAGAAAATATTGATGAAAGACTGTTTTAGCCAATAAAATCGACTATATGACGTCATAATGACGTCACGTTACGTCATTATGACACCAAAGTATCTGTAGTTACTAGAATTCATGACAACATTATCCTGTGTAAATTTGGTGGCCATAGCATAAGCGGTTTCAAAGTTACTTAGGGGGTGCTTCGGGAGCCCCCCCCCCCCCCCCCCCCGGTCCCAGACGGTCAAAAAAAGCCCGGTCTGGATAGGGTTAAGGTTAGCTTTACTAAGGGAATTAAACTTAGACTAGTAGTAATTGGAAATTAGGGGAGTGCGTTCGACAGGGTGGGGTGATGGTACAAGGGGGTGAGGAAGTGGGAGGTGGAGGTGAGGGCCAATAGGCGGTGGTGGTGGGAAGGGGGGTGGGGGGGGGGGGGGAGGCTGGTCAAGGAGTGGCAGTTATTATATTGTCATATTCTCTGGATATTTTCAGTTTAGAACTATAAAATCCAAGTCTTGTTTTGTTTACATAAAATCGCTTTTCAACCTATGAAATTAATGAACAAACACATAAAAATGGACAACAAAATCTTCTGTTGAAAAAAATTTATTCAAATATTCATTAGTTTTTGTTTAAAAGCAAAAATAAATAACCTGATTTGGCAATAGCAGTTATTGTAAAATTTGACGTCTACAAAGACTTCCATCTTGTGTACCCATATGCCCAGTCACTGCCTCAGCTCAATTATCAATTATCAGTTGGCTTCCATGAAAGACAGCAGCTTCCTCTTGCACTTGCATGGGCAATAACAATTCGCAAAAGTCAAGGACTTACCTTACCTACATGTAAGGCATGGGTAGATAACCTGAGAAAAGAAGAAGATAAGAGCAAAAAAACTTGAAGTAAGGGAAAATTAAACTAAGAGTAAATTACCTTAAAAAACATGTTTGTCCTACTTATACGTAATTGAAAAATTATACTATTGCAAGTCTTATGATAATTATTAATCGGGGGAAGCACATACATTCTCCTAGCTGTAAAACCATGTCAAAACACTTTGGTTGGATTATAACAGAACTAATGATGGTGTTCAGTGTTATGAAATCTATTGTGCTAATTCCATTCGGTCTAGTCTGTCTTTCTCAGTCAGTCGATACCGCAAAGTATTTGACGATTTTAAACTTGTTAACCGCTCATAGGTCATTGGCTCAATAACATCTGATGATAATGTTTTATTCCTGCTAAGAGCTACATACGAGACTCCTGAAGTTTTATATTGGTCGAGTCCCACAAGTCTGAGCGCAGAGAGAAGTTGAATCTCCAAAGAAAAGCAGCTGAATTGACACATCACAACTCGCTATCGTAGTCGGGGCGAATCGCAGTGTGTTTCCTAGAAAACACACCACTGCACAGTTTTCTGATACAATAAGTAGCTTCAGTCATATTTTCAATGGGAAGTTCGAATAAATCTACAAAACTTCACTTACCTTGGGGAAAACTGCGAAAAACAGTAAAGACAGAAGAAAACACGAAGGACAGCACGAATTATAACAAAAACAGAAAAACATGGTCGTAGTCGAAAGTATTTTCACTGCACTTGTAAATACCAGTTCCCGGCGGCCGACATGAGATCGAGGCCATTTGTGGCAGCCAGCCAGTCCAAGATGGCGTCCAAACCCTGAAATCATATGGCATCGCGATTGATACCCGCGGGAAAAGGGACTGAAATAGTATGCGTCCTCCTTCGTCGAACGCAAAAAGATCCCAACAAAGGCACTGAATACACAAACTTTTTCTTCAGACAAAATGTGCCATTTATTATTAATAACTATAATCCAGAAAAAAATCATACAAAACCTTAACACCACAGTGAACAATAACAAAGAACTGATTTCTTATTGGGTAGAAAGAGTCTCAGGGTGGGTTGTTGACAGGCTTTTGAACGTTTACCTTGACTTTATCTTGAAACGTGCCAATAGCAGGCGGTTCATATATCCCTCTTCCTCCAAAGCTCAAAAGTAAACAAATACCATCATAAACATTAAAAACAAAGACCATATTTGTTTGCGACAGGCTTTGAGAGCTGCACTTTTCCCCACATCAGACGTGAAACACTCGGGTAGACCAAGCAAATATCCAACAAACGATGGCTTGGACTTCACAGGTATTTCCTTCCCAACCTCTTTACAGGAAATACCGAAGGTCGAGAAACTGAACAACATTGCAATCAATGTTTTCGGTTGGCAAGAAGGAAGAGCAGTGGTCTACCATATCAGCGACATGGAAGGTCAGGAGATCACAAGGATCAACGTAATGCTCATCACCGACGCTTCAGGTGGACCCGAAAGATGCCAACCGAAGAGGAGATCATGAAGTGCAGACCAAACAGAAAGCGCGGCTTCATCCTCGAGGTGGACCTGGAGTACCCACAAGAGCTCCACTACGGGATGGACATGCTTCGAAGCGAAAACCACCAGACCTATGGCATGCATGTGAACAAGACAACGCTTTCACTATTTGACTTAAAGCGTTGGATTGCAGACGATGGAGTCCACACGCTGGCATATGGTCATAAAGATATCGGAGGCAACTGAGTGCCGGGTGGTACAACAAGCAAGCAGCTCCTCTCGGACGAAGCCCCGCTTGAGTCTATCGAAAAGGTAATACACGACCGGCTCGTTTGGTTTGGTGACAACTCTTTCAATGCTGTAGACCTTTAAAGACCAGATTGGGTCGGTCGCTCGCCTACCACCCCCTTCCAGCTCGCCAGGTTGGTACGAATATCTCACATTTATTCGGGGAGAGAGCTTTTTTTCGTTCAACCCTACAGGTCTCGAATGTGGAGTAGAGGACTTGGCTGACACGGCTTTCTCTTTGATTGCTTCCGTATGTTTTTTGCCCGTCAAACGCGTTACTTCATTGTTCAGAGCTGATACAACTTCAGGAAGTCTTTTAACCCATTAAGTCGACCTTTGGCCGGAGGGCAGTCGCATTTCAAAAGCATACTGGTGGCCAAACAAGCGTTTAGCCAGGGTTCGGTTGAATCTTTCAACTATCGCTTGGTGTCGGTGGATGGCAACACGTCCACGGAGAATAGCGGTTTTGTTGTTTTCCATAACCTTAGTTACAGCACCCATGAATTCGCGCCCAGGGTCGACCTGCAGCAGTTGAGGCCATTTCAAAGGCCCGCGGCTGTTAATCTTCTGAAAGGCATTTGGAACCTCATCAGACTCTTTCGAGGTCAAATGCGCTGCTTCTTCGTAAAGGCTAACCATGTCAGGAACTTCATGGGACACGTCGCGGGGACAAAATGTCCCCAAATATGGTGTTGCACAATTATGATAGTATCAGTTCACACGAGGGGACGTGTCGCTGCAACATGTCCCTGAGACATGTCCCCACGACATTTTCATGTGGTGTGCAAGCGTTATGATTTTTTCACTGCTACAGCACATGTCCCCGCTACACTCCCTGCTAGATGTCCCTTAGTGTGTACTACACAAACTTTTGTCGCTGCTACATGTCGCTGCGACATGTCCCTGCTACATGACCCCTCGTGTCTGACCACCTTTAACATCAGTGGAAGTAAAGTGGCACTGGTTGGACGAGTTCTCCAGTACCCTAGTAGTGATCATTCTTGCATTGCATCCCACGAGAAACCCAAGAGAACGTTGACGAGGAAATGAGTTCCAGTGCAAGCAACTCGGATTCGCAATGAAGTGATTCAGAAGTGGAATCGGATGGCTTTGTTGAACACTGCTTCGAGGTAATGTTTGTTCCAGATATGGATGTCCAACAAGTAAACATGTAGTATTGCTGTATATCCACGTCTGGAACAAACATTACCTCGTAGCAATAACAGGTGAATGTTTATTAAGAAAATGCTGGGTATTTGTATATAAAAGGTGTGTGAAAGGGGGGTATTACCTAATATTTTCCTACTTGAAGCCCATTTTCCAACCCCCCCCCCCCCCTCCTCCTGATAATTATTGCACAGTCCCTAGTATCACGTTTAATCCCCCACCCATTTTCAAATTTCAAATTGTAACTTTTTTTGCCTTACGAGTTATTATCTTTAAGATCCTGAAAAAGAAAGGCTGTGGCTTTTGAAATATTGGATATTTTACAAATATATTCGTTTCCATATAGTTTACATCGCACAAAATTGGGTGAATTTGCCTCTAATTTTTTAACTCGTCCCCAGACCCCCAATTTGACCCTTAAAATCACAGCGAAAACGCCATTTTTGGAAGGGAAAATCAAAATTTCGCCCATTTATGAATTACTTTTCGGAAATCCACACTCGGATTCCAGTAATTTGGTTATTATTCTATCTGGCAGGGTTAAAATATTTTAATAACTAAAAAAAGAGTTCCCGTCATTTTGATGTTGAAGTGACCAATGTCACGTAAAGGCTTGTAGGGAGTTCAACCGTGCGGTCATCGCTTTTAGCGGTATAACTCATTTTAATAGGCGCAATGTCAACATCCACACTCGGTTTTGAAGAGACTAGGATCTAGTGAACATTTTGGTGGGAAATATGATTTAGTTGAAGCGAAAAAAAACCCGTCATTTTGCCATTTTTTTCAGTGCAATATGCTTCGACTAAGCCCATTTTGGCTTCTATTGGTGACTTACGCGGACTAGCGCGCAGGCCGTTCGAGCTCAACTGCGCATGGGCAATAGTTCATTTTAGTACAATCAAAGTATAGAGCAAGGCTGATACTACGTAGAACATTTAACGCGACAACGACATGATAGAGCCCAAACTGAAAGCCAAAATGCAAGTAACGCGCACGCCCGAGCAAATGACGCCTTTCAGGGGACAATTTTTTGGCATGAGCCTTGCTTTCTTATTAAATCGTTTAATTATGTTATAGCTGATTAGATCCTTTTTCACATGATCCGGCGCTTCTTTTTCGTTACGGTGGTCTTTGCAAATATAGTTACTTCATGATTACGTCAGTTCCCTTACCAAACCAAACAGTATTTTAAAACTGTTTTTAATGTATTTTGAAAAGCTATTTTTAATCTATTTTTGAAAAATATATGAAAAATATGTATTTGAATTATGTTTTTAAAGTTCTTTTTTTGGCATTTTTTTTTTCGATGCTTAAACCTGTTTAAAACGATATTGAAATATGTTTTTAAGACCTTTTTAAAGTGTAGTTTTGATGAATTCAGATCCACAGAAACGTTTTACAATATATTTTAAATAGGTTTTAACATCTTCAAAAATAGTGGAAAATAAGCATGAAAACAGTTTACATTTTTTTGTAAAACACGTTATAAATTCACAAACTATTTTCAAACTGTTTGGAAAGCTATTTTTAATGTATTTGTATTCAAAATACGTTTAAAATTCGTGCTTAAAATATAGTTTTTAAGTAGTTTTTGACTTATTTTAACGATGTTTAAACCTGTTTAAAACACTATTGTAATATATTTTGAAACGCCTCTATACATGTATTTCGTGAATGGAGAAAATGGGTGATGTTTTAAAAGATATTATAAATAGTATTTAAATCGGGTTTAAGAGCCTTTCAAACTACCTAAAAATACACTGAAAATAGATTTTAAAATATTTAAAAAAAAACATGGAGTCGCATTTGCAATAAATGGTTTATTCATAATTATGTCTGTCAAAATACAATAATAATATACATGAAATCGTTTCTAAATTCCTTACAAATAATTTTAAAACATGGTTCAAACCCTATAATAATATATAAATATACAATTGGAATTTACTAATTCTTTCTTAATATAAAACAAATTCAATAAAACATATGACAACTGTATGCATGTAATTTGCTGACCCCTAAAACGGTCAAAATTTAAGTATTTAAAAATTAAAACTTAAGTATAAAATGTTATTTTGGTCCTTTGAAAATTAATATACTGATAATTATATATATATATATATATATATATATAATTATATATATATATATAATTATTTATATATATAATTATTATATATATTATTATTATAATTATTATTATATAATTATATAATAATTAAAATTATTTATATGTATAATTATAATTATTATTATATAATTGATATATATAAAATTATTTATATATATATAATTCTCCTGAAGAAGGCCGTGAGACCGAAACGTTGAGAATAAATCTGTCAAAAGTCTTGACTGGAGTCGGAGCTTATTGTTTTACAAGTGAAAATTATATATATATATATATATATATATATATATATAAACAGAGAAACAATATAAAAAGTGTTTCACGCAGTCGTAGGAGTGCTCGATGCAAATACATGCAGAGCGAAATACAATTTTAGATAAAATTTCTAGAGACAGTTACTCGAGTTTCACGCACTAAGCGTGAAACTGATGATCTGATGATCGCTTAGTGCGTGAAACTCGAGTAACTGTCTCTAGAAATTTTCTATCTAAAATTGTATATATATATATATATATATATATATATATATATATACTGATAATTTACTGTGCTGCTACTGTTACCGGGGCCACCTAAACTAAACTAACCAATCAGATTACGGGAAACAAACAATACATTCCAACCAAAACCGCTTGAGCCAATCAACGTTCAGAACAAAAAAATCAGCAAAAGATAACTTGTCAAAAGACTACGCGAAGGAAATCTATGAATGAATACCACCTGTATTCGGGAAGGTTTCTTCCTGCTGCTTTTTATGGCTGTGCGAGGGTTGAAAGGGATGCATATTCGAAGCCAGGGAGAAGAAAATAGTGAACAATGCGAAAAGCAGTCGTTGGGCAGTCGCGCCGCAAACTCAGAGTGAACTTGACGAGTTTCGCCTAGCCTAGCCGTTCAAAAATTTATTCAGCCGTTCGAACGGCTTGGGTTATCCGTTCGGATAAAATATTCAGCTGTTCAAAAAAAGTCTGCAGCCATTCGAACGGCTAGGGTTATCTGTTCGTAAAAAATCAGCCGTTCGAACAGCTAATATTAGTATCCGTTTAGACAAACGATTAAAAAGATTTTCAGCCATTTCAATGGATATCGAAAGAGCTCTAGTCTTTTGTTTTCGTTCACTCACCACGCCATTTGCATATGTCAAGAGAGAATCACCTCCAGAGTACGTAGTCATTCTATTGCCGAAACGATACTTGGAAATGAAAGCAGGGAGTTTGGAAAAGCTACAGCAAAACTACAAAGAAAACAGAATTCTTAGAAGCGGACAGTCAAGATGTGTGTTGCATTACCAACACTGTACCGTATGCAAATTTTAGCAAAACGTAGAGTTACGCTTCGGTGAGTACATACAGCGCTCGAACAGTATAAATCTGACGGTTTCATCGTCCTTAATAAAGTGTTCGGTAAATGTAAACATTAAGCGTGCAATTTACTTGAAGAGTTTTGATTTTAAGACCGAAAAAGACTCGGGTTTTGATTTTAATTGTTCCTTCGCGTCTTTGATTGTTCGCTCAAAATTTTTCGATATCCGTTTTAGCCGTTTACAGGCAGCCGTTCGAAATTTTTCTTCTGCCGTTCATCCGTTCAACTTCATCCGTTCGGAATTTTCCTTCTGCCGTTCAACTTCATCCATTCAAAGTTTTTTTTCATCCGTTCATGGTATTAACCGTTTTAAATGGCTGGGCCATCCATTTTTTATCCGTTCACTAGCCGTGCGTTTTGCCGTTCGAACGGATAGCCGTTCAACACTATCGTTTTCGCATGAAAGGTAACATTTTGCGCTTCGGGTCATTGTTTTCTCCGCGCTATTGATTGGCTTAAACGATTTTTAGTTGGAATGTATTGTTCGTTTCCTGTAATCCGATTGGTTAGTTTAAGTGGCCCCGGTAACAGTAGCAGCACAGTAATTGATATACTGATAATTTATATCGACATGAAAACCAAATCCGTGAACTTATTACTGGTCTAAACTCTTGATTATGCAATTATTGACAATCATGACCATTCAATTTGATTCACGAATCCTATTCCTTGATTCTAGATTTCGATTTTTATTCAATACGAAAATTACGATACTTGAAGATGTTTTTTTGGCACCTTGATAAATATGCTTTGTGTCCAATTTTTAAGCAGTCAAGTATTAAAATGATATACATCTTGACATGTTGTATTTTTTTTGTGGAAATGTAAGTTACTGTGCACCTCCCAGATGAAATCCAACATTAAAGGAAAACCGAGCACATACTCAGCATCACATTCAAGTTTAGTTGCAAACAACCTACAGTACACTCGCGAATCCACATGTATCATTCAGATATTTTGTGTGGTAAGAAGTAAGGAACATTTGCATAATCAAATCAAAATATTTGAATTTGTAATGCAATAATTTAGGGCACGTTTAATAATTCACCATTTTCCAGAATACAGTAAGTGTAAACAGAATAGTCTCTGAGAATTGGTTGTTCAGGCACACTTGCTTTGCAAATCTGTTAAAACTCATGTTTATGATACGACAATAGCAGAAGTTAAGTGTTCTAGTGGCTCCCAAATCTTGAAGAATGTGATATTTTGTGACCATTCTGTATATTCCTACTCCGGAATCAGTCAATCGGACATACCCTTATCCTTGTGAATCAGCCCTGTTATGCATTCTGTGCCTGTTGGGCCTTTTTTTCCCTTCATTTGCACATACTGTACTTTTCTGCAGAGAAACAATAATAGAATGTACTTACTAATCAAAGTTAATTGAAACAAAAATAATGCCCAACAATAAACAATATTGTGGGTTATTTTTAACCTGGTACACAACACTGACACGAGGTGACTTGAAGTAGTTTTGCCTCAAACTATACCAACAGTTTCTATGCCACAGTGTACTTGATTTTGAAGGGTAATGTTAGTACTTCCAAAGCTCATCAATTCTCCCTTAGCTTTGTGTTACCCGAAAGAATCAAATAAGGCCCTGTTTACATGGAAGCAGGGTGCCTCGGGTAACCAGGCTACCCGGCTAGGAGGGTAAAAAAATACATTGTAACCCGCCTTTACATGCAACTCACCTACATCTGTAAGCGGGATAGTCAGTGGGCTATCTTTTGAGCAGCCGCTAAGCACAACAAACAAGATGGCGGACAAAAGAAACGTTTTGGCGGCAAGTTTAATTTTTTTAACACTCGTTCTGCTAGCGGCTGCTTTTCAGTGTCTGGGGCTATTATTTTTGCACTAATTCATTCTGTTCAGCAGATATCACTTGTAAGTGATAATGATGAAACAATTCACCAGGATGGTAATTTTGTGCCGCCATTTTTCGCAGTCTTCTCACCTCAGCTAGCTGGGTAACCCGGCATGAACTGTTTACATGGCATAAAGATAGCCCTCCTAGAAGGGTGCCTCGGGAAGGCGGGTTACCCTTTCTAACATGTAAACGCTTCAATGCATTTTCTATAGAAATGTATGAAAACTTGGCTTTCCCAGAGTAGCTCGGTTAGCCAGGACACCCTCCCTCCATGTAAACAGGCCCTTACATGTATTCCAATTTGGAAGCTCAAGAATTAGGTTGCTTACTTAATTTTTTGAGATGGGATTTTTATGTTATACACTTACGATCATGTGGAGGAGCATAAACATTAGTTGATTGCATTTTTCAGACTTAGATCTAAGATACCCTTTATCTGTGATAGACAACACTTTCTCACAAGTCTTGCAAACCACAGACTATAGACATTAACCCTATCCAGACCGGGCTTTTTTTGAACGTCTGGGACCGGGAGGGGTGGGGGGGCTCCAGAAGCCCCCCCTATGTAACTTTGAAACCGCTTATGCTATGGCCACCAAATTTACACAGGATAATGTTGTCATGAATTCTAGTAACTACAGATACTTTGGTGTCATAATGACGTAACGTGACGTCATTATGACGTCATATAGTCGATTTTATTGGCTGAAACAGTCTTTCATCAATATTTTCTCAATTCTGAACATATAGCAACAAGACTTTAACAGCTACCTATTTGATAACACTTTTGGTGTTGTTAACAATAACAGTGACGTCATTATGACGTCATATACAATGAAATAACCAACTGAAACGTTCTATAAGGCATATCTCTGAAACAAACGATAGTGTTCATACCAAACTTTCACATATTGATGCAGGAGTAAAAGTAAATGAATTCGTACACTTTGTTGCTATGGTAACAGCGTGTGTCGTCATAGAAGTGATGTGTACATGTTCTTAAAAGCTGGAGCAGTTACCTTTGCAAATTATGGCTTTTCATGTACGTAATGAATTAAAAAAAGCTTTCTCAAGTGAAAAGGACATTTTTATGATATTTTGGCAATAAATGTTTAGAGATAATGGAATTACACAGACATGTAATATACTAGAAATAAATTCTTGGATCCGCCATCTTGGATCCGCCATCTTGAATTAGTCCAAACGTGTTTATTTTGGTAAAAAACACCGAAAAATAAAGCAAATGGACTGCTAAAGCTTTGTTTGTTGTGGGCAAATGTTTTACAATCCAAATATGAACCAATAATAATATTATAGAGAGAAACGACCTTTAGTAAAACTTCGATCCGCCATCCTGGATTTTGACATTTCATATTCCTCATTTTCCTAAAATTACAGTTAATTAACCTTAATTAATAAACAATTATACATAATTTGATCAATTATCGCTAAATTAAGTGGAAAATATTAATTCAATAAGAAATCTTTGAAATAATCTTGATTAAAGCGAAAAATGCTAATTTTGTAAAACATAGGTGTCAAAAAGCGGTTGCTATGGAAACGTCAATGTCGGTGGACAAATGACGCTAACATGAAAATGTTCCCAGATAAATTTTAGGAAAAGTCACCAAATTTGGTGGCCATTGCATCGACCGTTTTGAAACGACAACTTCAAAGTTCGAGCGGGCTCCAAAAGCCCCCCCCCCCCCCCCCCCCCCCCCCCCGGTCTGGATAGGGTTAAATCACGACCTGAGAAATTTAACGACCTTGGCACGCACTTCCAAAGCCATAACAAACTTTAGCCGATAAGTATTTATCGTGCAACAAAAGTGAGCCAAAGAAACCGCAATGTATGCCAATGGAGCTACGTTGCAGCACCGAACCACTGCATAAAGAAAGAAAATAATTCTAACGACCCTGGACAGCACGAAATCCTCATATCAATTTGAAAGATAATCTGCCAAGATCAAAAGGTCAACATCATCAAAGAGAACAAATTCATAACTGTGATCTAAAGATGCAATTCTCTCTGAAATCTTACTGGGAAAGCTTTATGCTTTAGGCTTTTTAAATACACTTTTGGTACCGAGTGGGAATTGTGTTCAGCCTGTCTATTGTTATACTATTACATACACTGTATGTATCTTTTTTTTTATAGTGCTTCGTCCTGCTGCGACACTTGAGATTACATCTGAATGCATGTAGCACAATACTACTACAAGGGGTATACTGTAGAATGGTCTATCGGAAATGATGCGTCTCGGAAAATATTCACCGAGTCTCGAATTCTCAGCATTTGAGATTGGAGTCTCGGAATCTCGGGCTAATTTTCGAAGTCTCGAATTTTGATAATTTGTATCTCGGAGTCTCGGAGTTTTAGAGGTAAAGTCTCGGGCTCGGATCTGATAGAAACGCTAAAGTCTCGGTCTCAAATTTTTAAACAAGGGTCTTGCAGTCTCGCAAAGTCTCGAATTTACCATCCTATACCCCTACTACATGAGGATCACATGCTTGTTGTACAAGATACATTGTATATAAATAATGTCTTATTTATTGAGTCATTTGTGAGAACTCCTCTGTACAACTCTACAAGAGCTATTCTTTTTGTCAGAAAGTACCATACATGCACAAGAAATCACAAAAAAGCCTTCTGAAGAAACACAATACAACATCAAATCAAAACAAACAATCCTATCAGCTCAATTACAAGATCGAGCCAATGAGAAAACAAATTATTTGATCCTCCCCAGGAATACAAAAGCGACAAATATTTAATTTTCAACTGAATGGTTTCATATCATTCTACAAGACATTTACACATGGTAGCAACTGACGATGTTCGCCAAAGAACCGAAACTCAAGTCTTGGTTAAGGACATTCAATTGTCTCATTCGTTGCTTAAGGAAAGAACGTAAGAATTTACCAGCATCTGTGTGATTTACAAAACAGCAACCATGCTGCAGATTATCTGTTAGATGCCAAATCAAACGCTATTACAAAACAGCAGCGGTTATTCCTAGCCCCACTGAGACACACTACTCAACTACAGAACTAACTAAGGAGCTAAAAATTATTTCAAGAATTCATGATTTCATTGCAGTGGAATTGTAGACTACAGCATTTTGAGACTTGGATCTAAGACGCCTACAGTATATCTGTGATCGGAAACACTTTCTGGCAAGTCTTGCACACCGCAGTCTTTAGACATTAAATCACGGCCTGAGAAATGTAATGGCCCTAACACTGTGAAAGCAATAACAAACTTTAGCCGATAAGTATTTATCGTGCAACAAAAGTGAGCCAAAGACACCACAATTTTTAATGCCAATAGAGCTACATGGCTTGTGTGTGAGAGACCATCATTGACAAAAAAGTGTCAAATAGAAATTTTAAAAGTAAAGTAGCCATGTACTTATTGATTTGATTGAGAAGACACTCAAGTATGGTTTGTAAAAACTTGATTATACTGTACATGTACATGTATTTATTAACACTTTTGATAATATTGCCAACTTCATCTATTTTTTTATGCAGTTCATGAAACACAATGTTTACACTGTATGTTTAAATTATAAACACATCTCTATATCTCTTAAATACTATATTTTTTAACCTACATCAACATGTGGGAGACACAAAACATTATTACAATCTTCTAGAAATAATTTTTACACTGATGTACATACCACAATCACAAATTACATGCAGGTAACAACTATTAAGCTGAGAAGACTTTCATGAGATATACAAAATTACAAATGATATCTACATTATAAGATATAAATAACATACTTTACATGAGACCTACATTTGTACAGATGGTACATATATTTAGATAATACTGATGGTATTCTAATGGTGCACTAAGCAGATTAGGGGTGGGAGATTCAAATACCTTTCTCTTCAGATGAGAAGGGATGGCAGCGATTAGTTGAAAGTAATGCAAATAGTTCAATTTAATTTTGAATTTATTTTGTAAGTCTGAGCATCAGAAATTTTCCTTTTGAATTTAACAAATCACTTACAGTGTTAAAAATATTATAAGCGCGACGATTCGGTGTCGTACTGACACCATTATCAAGCGAAAGCGAAATATAGAAAAAGGACGCATTTACAAGAGAAAGGAAATCTGCATACTCTATACAAAAAGCTTAGCCCTAAGGGAATCTGACTGTTTGTTTAGGGATGGCTTGTGCTCTCTAATCAGGAGCATTTCATACAATAGGCAGTCAAATTTAGTTTGGCACTTTTTCAAGACACTAAAGTTCTTTGTAATGTCATTAGGTGTTAAACCGTGCGTCGTGCGGTAGTGTTTGCCTATACTAGATGAAGTGCCTTTGTGTTATTAGAGAGCACAAGCCATCCCTAAACAAACAGTCAGATTCCCTTAGGGCTAAGCTTTTTGTATAGAGTATGCAGATTTCCTTTCGCTTGTAAATGCGTCCTTTTTCTATCTTTCGCTTTCGCTTGATAATGGTGTCAGTACGACACCGAAACGTCGCGCTTATAATATTTTTAACCATCTGTATTTCCAAATACACTTACAGTGTATAAAATATATTCCCATGTCAAATCAGTGCTTCTAAAAAACACAATTCTTTTCAATAGTTATTTTCCTTTTATTCCAAAGAATGAGGTCATTTTGTTGTCTTTTGAAAAATTAGTCAATTCTTAGAAGTAGTCTAGTAATATGTGATAAAATATGCACATGTAGGTAAATTTTTATCAAGATTTGCAGTATTGTAATTGCATTGTAATAATCACTACGTAAGAAGAACGAGTAAGCCCCCATTTTATCAAAATAGAACAGTGTAATTTGGTATGGCTTTCCATTTGTCGTTGGAATCGCTGAGCAGTCTATCTATCCAACCTAAGTGAAGAGCTTACACCATGCATGTAGTTCTAAAGTTTATGAAATTAAGGACACCTGTTGATAAAGGCTAGCAGACATAATTCACGATATGATTTGTGATGTTTTATGCATTTCAGTTACAAGGACATATTTTCGCTTGAGGAACAGATCCATTGACAACATATGAAATTTGACCTTTAGCGCATAAAGCAGTGTCACCACAATAAATAACTTTAATGACAAAAATCGCTACTGGTTTTAATCTCGAGTTAAAAAAAGTTAATTCTCTGTACTAGAATTCGAACTCGGGAGCTAGGAGCCTTCGTTATGGCTCAGCAAAAGCGCACTACATGTATGTGCCTGCGCCACAAGGTCACAAATAATCTGCAAGGTTTAATTTGTATAATAAAAATATTTAAACTGTGTCCAGTACATACATGTACAGTACATACATGTAAAGTTATATTTTTGCCTTGTTTACACTTGAGGGTTTTACTGCGGTATAGGATTTTACTTACCTAGGTAAACTTTTCATGAGTGTAAATAGCAACTAATACCTCAGTAAATGACGCCAAAGACAATAGAAATTTGATCACGGTAAATGTTGTAATTCCGCTGTGATCATGCATGGTTTCTACTAAAGGTCAGTAACCGAGATCAAAATGACAGATACATCCGCTTGGGGTGGCATACTACAGTATTATTTTTCCCGCTGTGCTCAGATCACTTTATTTGACTGCATGTTGACATCTTTTTAGCTGTGGCACAAAAACATCCTTCACAAAACAATCCTGGTAAAGCCTTTGATCCTTATGGCAGACAATCTGAAAGGTAAACTTGACCATGACCATGTACTGTATGTCTAGTACATCTTGTATTTCATAATGCAATTTGAGTTAAAACAATTACTATTCATTTTCACTTCAATTTCTTGAGGTGCTGTAGCAGTTAACGGCTGCTGAAATCTCGAGGCTGCTGTTTGCTGCTCAAGAACTAGAAAATAAAAGGCAATGAACACGAAAGCCACCGCTTCACTTCTAATAGCAGGCATGTTTTTAGAAATTCCAGTCAATTTAATTTGTTGCACTGGTGATTCGAGTACTAGCGTTGCATGATGGCAGTCTAAATTAAGTTATTTGAGCCAGTTTAACAACCGTACGAATGTGCTAAGGTAAAGTAACTTGACCTCAGTAAATTGAAACATTGGTAAACGTTTAAGTGTAAACGCAACATTTTGTCAAGTAAAATAATCGTTCACAAAGACAAAATGTTTTTACTTGCGTTTAAATCTGAAACATCAGTGGTCCAACAAAAAATGTCCATAATACATGCACAGAAACTATTATTTATAGCAGTTGATACTAGATTAAAAGCAAGGGGTCACTAGTTGTTGTAAGTTCTGTAACTTGTTCGCTTTCTTGTTATATTAAAATATACGTCTTCTCACAGCAAGAAAACATTGGCAGTTCCAATTTAAAATTAACACCTATAAAATAAATCTCGTATAAATGCCCCTTAAACTACTATTTAACTTTTTAAAAAATGTCGCTTTTACCACTATTTTAATAGTTAATGCCCTGGACGTTTATTCGAGCAAATACGTCGCATTAACCAACATTTAGATAAGGTTCCCTTTCTTCCTTAAAAAAGCTTACAATTTATCTCAAGACCTGGGATGCTACTTAACCTAACTTTTTTTTTTATTATTAAGGCATTTTCCATTTTGTCAGAAGCAAATGACGAAGATTTCAGAAAAAGGCAAATTTTGTTGGACCTTTATACGAAAGCCGAGAGCTGCCTGGATAAAATGGATGAAAAAGCTCTAGGTTTACTGCAGCCAAACAGTGGCAACGTTAGCGAAGAGCTGAACAGTCACAAACTTCAACTGACGAATAAGGAATACTTTCTTCTTGTAGCAGGTAAACAGAAATGGCTTATAACTAATCACACACTATAGCTGTCACTGCTATAAATATATATCATTCGAACTTAAACTTTATGTTGAAACATTCTTGAATGGTTAACCTACATGCAATGTATTGAATATATTAAAATATATAGATAAAACATTACAGCATCACGTGCGGCACTCAGATTGACAACAACAAAAAAAAAACTATCGCTTTGCGAAGGTAAATGCTTTTTTTTGCGTCCCTAGGAATTCAGCTAATTAATTAATTAATTAATTAATTAACTAATTAATTGTATGTTATTTTGCAACTCTAGCAAACTAGTTATTCCTTTAGGGAGTTTTTTTTTTAATTTTATGTTGTTTGACTCTCAGTCACCCATGACTGAGCTACTCCCTCCCCTCCTCGTCCAAGAAAAAAATGGAAGGTTGCTCACAACAGTTTTTAAGATTACTACATTTTGGTACGTTCATGCATTTTTCCAAACCTCACTAAACCATACAATAGTGTATCAAAATCAGAGAGACTTGCTTGGGCCAGGCTGAATACATGTACTTGACTTTATATGCATAAGAATAATAATTATTAAAAGTTTACAAATTAACAAAAAAAATGGGAGCAGATTTCCAACAATTGCACAATAATCTGAATAACAAACTTACACAATCTGCTCCAAAGAATATTGTTTTTAATGTATATTACTTTGTAAACACATACTTTTACTCGGGTGACAATTTAGAATACCACAATAAGAAAAATGGGTTACTGGGTAAACTTTCATACCATAAGTCCCAAAAGGTAATTAGTCAGTCTCACTGATTGCTATGGTACCGGTTAATAGCATCATGTAAAACATTTTTGGGTTCAGTGGAAGTTAGACATGACTCAGTGTTATCATTTGAGGCCCAGTTACCAAAATTGCGTACAATATGTGGATGCCTGTTACCAGAAAATACAGTCAACTCTTTCTAAGACGGACACCGTCGGAACTGGCCCCAAATGTCCATCTTAGAGAGGTATCCATCTTATAGAGAGCTTAGTTACAGTAAAATGACTGAAAAACCGAACAGCAGGGACCAACACCAGGTGTCTGTTTTATAGAGGTGTCAGTTAAGTGAGAGTTGACTGTATACCCAAATAAATTTTCATCAAAAAAGATAGAAGCATCCAGTGGTGTGAAACTGGAAACCTGATGTGAGCCACCTTACATAGCTTGTGTACATAGAAAACAACTCATTGCAAATTGTTGTTGTCTTGCACATTTATTTTCTCATTGATAATTGTACTTATTCACATCTGGATATAATAAATACAATGTATTGATAAAACCTTTGTTTTGAAGGTCAAAGAATTTTTTTTTTGAAAATTTTAGTCCTCCCCCCTTTCTCTTTGTAGTAAGTGTACTCTTCATCAGAATATGGGAAGGTTTGCCTGATGCACAGATTGGTGATATGCCACAGATCTCAGGAACCTAAAGAAATAAAAGTTACAGAGGATGATTTTGAGTATACAAATGTGTTTATTTGGACTTGTCGTTCAACCTTGCCATATGAGCAAATTTTGTGTTGAGTCCCAACATTGCCTGCATGACTGGTGTTTATAAACAGCAGTGCATTTTCCATGGTAAAAAAGAACAATAAGCTCATTCGGAACTGAAACTAAACTGTATACCTGTGTGTACACTCTCCTTTATCACGCCACCGTTAAGTTATAAAACACCAAGGCAAAACTTGCAAAAGTCTGAACTAAACCTCAAGCTAAACTTGGCTTCGGCTTCAATGAGTCTCCGAGAACACAGCAAACAATTCATCTACATACCAATATTTGGTGTCTTCCTCGCCAGAAAAAAGAATCGGCAAAACCTGCTCTTTAATTCTCCTCTTCGGCCTCTAGAAGACTCCTAGAGCTACAATAGCTGTCCAAGTATTCGGCTGTCTCTTCTTCAGTCGGAACTGGCTCTACAGCCTCTACAGAGTCATCGCAATTGACGATTTCTTCTTTTTCATTGCCTATATCGTGCGAAGCTATCCAAACAAGCTTTCTGAATCACTGTTGTCAATACAGCTTTGAAATTCGTCGCTAGAAGGGTCTCAAGAAGCCCCGAACTAGTGAGTGAACGAAGACATCGGATCAGCGACTTGAGAAAATGACGTCACAACATAAAAACAATATAGATTTGAATGAATTACCGCAACTCCAATCCCTGTTATAACGCGGGCTCACTGGAACATAAATCCATAATGGCGGACTCGAAAAGCACTACTTTCTAAGGTCAATATTTTCACTTTGCGGGGCCCTAACTTAATTTAATTGACCTAGACAGGTACAGTGACATCTGACAAGCTGTAAGGAAGGCGTTTTTGTTTCATACGTGACATTAATTTTTGATCATAGTAGCACTTTAACGTCTTACACCGAACTTCGAGTTCAATAATTATAGAACTGAAGCCGACATGGTTGTCTTGCTTACCGCAGAACGATGTTTATATTTGTACCTAGGTTGTGGTGTTTCCGTTCCGAATCGGCTACATTTCGTTAGCTTGAATACACCGTGAAAATTTCCGGACATAGTTGACTTCCACGCGAAGTAAAAGCCCTTACTCGTACCGCACTGTTTAATATTTAGTCGTACAAAACCAACGAAAATCTAAATTTCTTGTTTTGCAGATATCGAAGCGGCTGACGTTTTCTGTTTCTAATACTTGGACCCTTCTTTAAATTTATTGTGCGCATAAGATCCTTCATAAAAACCATAAAGAGTTTTCATGTTCAAAAACTACATCTCACAAGCAATTTCCTGTCAAACCGCAGCAAGACCTCTAAAACCCTCATAAAAATAGAATCTTAATTAAAAACGTGCATGAAATGAATTTTCACGCCTAAAGATTATAACGCCTTACGTGGAACAGAAATGGTCATCAGAAGGGACTAGATTACATTGGCATGCTGGAAATTACTAGACCTCCCTCTGAGATATAGGGCAAATTGCCCTATATCTCAGAGGGAGGTCTATCTATTTTTTTGGTTGCTAAGAGCGTCTGGCTCGTTATGGATCCGCCATCTTGGATTTCTGAATTTTTTTAAAACCTCTTAAAAACCGTCCAAATTGACCCAAAATTAATCAAAACCAATAAATAAACGCTAAATGACGTTAAAAATAAAAAAAGTTATACCAATAAACATTGTTTTTCTTCATTCAAGGGTATAAATATGCAAATTTCCAAAAACATGGCTGTCAATATCTTGTTGCCGTGGAAACGTCAAGTCACGTGATCAAAAAATTGTCATATAAAATTGTTGCCAGATAAATTTTAGGAAAAGTCACAAAGTTTGATGGCGTTTGAATACATATTAAAGAAGTTATGAATGTTGAAAGTTAGCGCGGGCACTTTGTGCCCCCCCCCCCCCCCCCCCCCCCCAGGCCGAATAGGGTTAAGACAATTGACGAACCTCCACATCCGTTTAAAGTGGGTCATTTTAACTACAGATAAATATTTTTCTTGCCTGTGCTATTTGCCTTCTAGACACCATGTAGATTTCATTTAAATTACATGTCCTATAATTTACTTGCTTCCTTTGTAAGCTTTTTTACATTGCAATGACCAAAATGCCACATGCGGCGATCACGAAATACTCATTTCTGCCACAACACGAGAATCTTCTTGCTTTCTAAAAAGGGGACAGCATAATTAAACGTTCTTGAAAAGCGAGATGCCTGGTGGAAAGCTCGTGTGAAGCAAAGAGACGGTTGGTTTCCATCAAATTACATACTAGTGCAAACGGAAAGCGCCAAGCCGGCCTCGAATTCAGAGACCGCCAGTGTACTAGTCAACCGTCGTCGAGAAACGTTATTGCGCAGGAATTGTCGAGCAAAAAGTGGTTTAGGGGAAACATTACCAGAGTCGATGTAGAAAAGCTAATCAACGAAACTGCCGCATATGGAGATTTGCTAGTGAGAGAGAATAAAACTAAGGTAGGGTGACAAGAATTACTGCGATGATCTTTTGTACCTTCCAGTTTCAATGGCTTTATTTTTTTTTTTTTCGAATAGGTGCATTGGCAATCAGGACGTTTTAATTCATGAGTTCTCATGTCTTACCAAAATATATATTTATCTTGGTTCTGACCGGAAATCCTGAGATGGCGTAGCATTCCAGCCAGTGGGTTTAAAAGGGGTAGTCAATATTCTTCTAACCTACTCCGATAACAAGAAAGGTGTCGTCTAGAAACCCTGTTTCCGAACAGTTACTTCCAATCTTTTTTGTTTCACTTTTATTTCTCATATAGCAAGTGGAAGTATTTAAGAGCTTAATGATAAACGTGGCTGATGCTTAAAAAAACTAAGCGGAGTAGTTTTGATCATATAAGAACGACGACTAAGAACCCTGGTTTCAAAATGTTTTAGCAAGATAAAAAACGCCTAAAAAATAAAACCCAAGGGGCTATTCTTAGATCAAAAGTGAAATGGTATAATGAAGGAGAAAAGAATACAAAATATTTCCATAATCTAGAGAAGCGGCACTTTAATAGTAAAACCATTATGTACCTCCAAAGGACAAATGGGAAAAAGGTATCGACAGACGTAGAGATTCTAGACGAAGCAAAAAATTATTATGAGCATCTTTACACGACTACAAGTGTTGATGTCAATGATTATGATAATCTATTTTTCCCCGAGGTTACTGAAACAATGTTAGGTAATAATCAAAAAGAATCCTGCGAAGGCCTGCTGTCAGCAACGGAATGCTTAGAGAGTCTAAAAACAATGGAATCGGGTAAATCACCTGGGACGGACGGTTTTCCAGCAGAATTTTATAAAGTTTTTTGGGACGATCTGTCTCCCTTTTTACTCGCCGCTTTAAACTCGTCTTTTACCCAGGGACACCTTTCCATCTCACAGCGCAGGGGGTTGATAACCCTGATACCAAAGAAAGACAAACCGCTACAGCATTTAAAAAACTGGAGACCTATAAGCCTTTTAAACTGCGACTACAAAATTGCAACAAAGGCAATTGCAGCAAGAATGAAAAAAGTGTTACCTGATTTGATAAACAATGATCAAACGGGCTTTCTCAAAGGTAGATCAATTGGTGAAAATGTTAGATTAATAGACAGTATAATAACCTACGCTGAAAGCCAGAACATCTCTGGCATTTTACTTTTCATAGATTTTGAGAAAGCCTTCGATACTTTGGATTAAAATTTTATTGAAAAAACTCTCCGCCATTATAACTTTGGTGACTCTCTGATTACTTGGGGTTAAATTATTTTATAAGGATATAAGCAGCTGCATTCAAAATAACGGTTGGTCTTCCGCCTTTTTCAATCTCACTAGAGGTGTCAGGCAAGGTTGTCCTTTATCCCCGTATTTATTCATCTTGTGTGTTGAAATACTGGGAAATGCCATAAGAAATCACGATCAAATCAAGGGCATTTGTGTTTTAGGCACAGAATGTAAACTTAGTCAATACGCAGATGATACAACCTTGATCCTAGATGGCTCAGATAACTCAGTCCGCCAGTCTTTTAGTTTGTTAGATTCTTTCGCAACTATCTCTGGTTTACGAATCAATTACGAAAAAACAGAAGCTCTTTGGATTGGCTCTTCACGTTTGCAAAGAAGAGTAATCCCGGGTTTTCAACATATTATGTGGCCTGCTAATAAAGTTAAAGCTTTAGGGGTCTGGTTCTCTACAACTAAAGGTGAATCTCTAACACTGAACTATGAAGAAAAAAAGGAAAAGATTTGTAGGTTAGTCGATACTTGGCATTTTAGAAGATTAACCCTTCTTGGGAAAATAACGGTCATTACCATCGTCGCATCATAACCTTAAAGAAATAAAAGATCTATTTTTTAAGTTCCTATGGGATGGCAAACAAGATAAAGTCAAAAGTACAGAAATAATCAATGACTTTGCCGAAGGTGGCCTCAAAATGCTAGATTTACAAAGTTTCAATCGTGCTCTTAAAGCGAAATGGATTCAACGATATCTAGATCCTCAAAACAGAGGAAAATGGAAGTTATTTGTAGAGTTCTCCTTAATAGGTCACGACATTAGCCTTCTTTTGCAAGGTAACCTTAATTCGGATGATGTTGCCTCTTTGGGAATAGAAGAACCCTTTACTAAAGAGCTTATCGAAACGTGGTCACTTCTGAATTTTAAAAAACAACTTTCCAACTTTGGTGAAACACCGATTTGGTACAATTCTCTTATACGTATTGACAACAAACCTATCCATTATCGTAACTGGTCCTCGGCAGGTATTTACTTCGTAAGTGACCTTTTGGCAGAGGATTCACAATTTTTAACTTTTGATATTTTCAAAGAAAAGTTTGCGATAAAAGCTCACTTTTTACGGTACCACGGCGTGATATGTGCCATCTCGAACATAAAACGCAAAAATCATTGTCCACAAATGAAAGGTGATAAAACCAACACCAAAAGCCTATTATCCTCTGAAGCTTTCTGAAACTAGCTTACAAATCATTCCTAACTCAAAGCGCCTCTATCCCTTATAAAAGTCAGGGAAAATGGCTGGCAGACTGCAACTCTTGTGGTTTTGACACGATTGATTGGGGTAAGTCATATACCCTTGCTTTTCTATGTACCAACAAATCTAAATTACGTGTATTCCAATTTAAACTTCTGCACAGAAAAGTGGCAACGAACTATTTCCTTTTTAAAATTGGAATCAAATCAAATGATCATTGCAGTTTCTGCAAAGAAAGCTCGGAAACTCTTTTGCACCTCTTTTGGGAATGTCCTTTCGTTAAATCCTTTTGGAATGAAATTAGTAACTGGATGCAAAACAGCTCTTGCTTTCTTAACGAAGAATTCTCCTTTTTGTCTTGCATAGGCCTCGTGAACGATACTACAAATCTGCTTTTCCATCATGCGCTTTTAATCGCGAGGTACCACATCTATTTCTCCAAACAAAAAGGCCTTAACCCTTCATGGGAACTCTTTTTTCGAACCTTTCTAAATTGTCTTGATTATGAAAGACGTTTTGCCATCCAAACTGGGATTTTAAGAAAATTCAATGCACAATGGGAAGCTTTTATCCGGGAGAATGATCCTTAATCTTTTTTTTTTTTGTTGTTGAGATGTACGGAGAACAGCAATCGCTCTGTAGAGGCTCTTTTGACCTTTCTAGGCGGATAATCAGTAAACGTGCGTAGTGTGTGTGTGCGTGCGTGTGTGTGTGCGTGCGTGAGGGTGTGTGGCTACTCTGTATTATAGATTTAAATAGTTAAGTAATTACTGTATAGTCGCAATGTAATCATGCATTGGCGTGCTTTATATGTAAGTAATGTAAACAATGATGCAAATTAAAAAAAAAAAAAAAAAAGATAAAAAACCCTATACATGAAAGAAAATATGCAAGGTGAAGGAAGAAATGGGCGGGAATATTTCTTCAGACAGTAATAATAATTTGTTGTTTTCAGAAGGGTGCTTACGCGCATGATTCATGATTCCTTGATTCATTTGAGGAGTTTATAGAACATTTCAAGAGGTTTCCTCGTACTGATAAAGTCGGCAATAAGATGTTTCTTGTAAAGCCATTTGAAGAGGGCGCCTAGAAATAAGATTTAAAGCATGTACAATATAAAAATATAATACCAGCAAGGCACTTTGCAGCCAACAATTAAAAAAAATTTATGTGGTCTTCGTGTATGGTAAATATTAAGTTTTGTTGAATAATTGTAGTGAAACATACCTGTGATATCCTGTTACTATAAATGTTTTTCTTTTTTCTTCAGCTTTTGCTTCCGATAAAATGTAAAATGCATAGGGAAGGCAAATGTTAAAACTAAACACTTATGTAGCAGTGATCGCGATGTGCCACTGTACTTACCATATAATCTTTGTATAGCACAGGGAACCCAGACTCACAACGGGATTCCTCGAGGTAAAAAAAAAATAAGGATTCATATGACAAAATAATTTTACATATCAAAATATGTAGCAGTTATTGTGATGTGCCACTGTACTGACTGTGTCATTTAAGAAATTAATAACAGTTATCTGCTTGATTGTAATTCATATAACAACTTGTAATATAACCTGCGTGGCAGGCGTTCGAAGGGGAAGGGGGAGAATTCGGGCGCGTGAGAACGCGAAAGGCGCGCGAGGAAGGGAGGAAGGGAGGAAGGGAACGCCTTCAATGACGCCATTGTCTGACCCGTTTATAACGCTCAGATCCTGGTTAGAATTAGATATGTGTCAATAACCCACTTAACCCTCGGACGTACAAGGGGGAGAGGGAGGTGGGTGATTGCCACCCCTTTAAGGTTTTTCTCCGATATTTTCAAGACCATATAAGATTAACACATGCCGTTTTCAGTAGCTGTTCATTTAACCTTAAGACACGTTTTGGTTAAGGTTTGGCGACAACCGGTTGCTATGATAACGAGATATGACGTGATAAGTAACATGTGGTCAAGCCATTTTTGAATAAAAATTCGTGTTTTTCACCTGTTTTCAGTAAACAAATAATATAAAATGCTACCAAAAGCATCAAAATGTTTAATTGTATGTTATTTTGCAACTCTAGCAAACAATATTTGCAATTTCCACATTTTCCCGATAAATTTGAATTTTTAGTAAAATTCAAGATGGCTGCCGTCTTGGAGGCCATTTTGGATGACGTCACGGACCCCCAGCAGCGTCACAACCCATAATATTTACCTTATCATGTAGAGCACATCGCGGGCTATCTGTTAAATGTAAAATATTTCCGAAATATTGCAACATCGCAAAAACCCAGGGGGGGGGGGGGGGGTTGCAACACCCCCCCCCCCTTGTACCACGGTGGGGGTATAAGTTTGCGTGTACCTTGTTCCGACTGATTGAAATCAACATCACGCTATTTGAATAACTTGATCGATCTTTCAAGCATACATACTCAAATATGACTGAAGAAATGGGGAGAGATTTCGAGTTTGTATTACGGGAATTATTGTTAGATTCGAAACTAAAGGCCTTAACCCATTCACACCTGAGGATTTTTACGTTTTTGAGTGATTTTCTGCATACACACGCCTCATAGGATTTCGTGACTGCATATTTGGAGTTACCATTGAAAGTGCTGCTGTTCTAAAACACTGAAGGCTCGAGTTTACTGGAAACGTCATTGTGACGATCTCATTTTGCTTGCTTGATTTGCAATAAAGGGTCCAATATGAATTATCTACGATTTTTGGTAAGTTCACAGCCATTTTTCATCTTTAGTAGCTGCCTGGTGAGCATCATTAAGCTTGGAGGTAGTTCAGAGTCCACCTCTCAATGAAGCGAGTTAGTTGTTGTACTTCGTTTGCGAATTTGGCTCGTTGCTCGTTGAACTGGAAAAATGGCCGCCTGGAAACGAAGCAGCTTTGGGACTCGACTCTGGATGAATTTCTCGACCTACTGCGGCATATTTTGGAAGTTGCGACCACAGGAGAACACAACAAGCGCGAAATTTCGGCGGTGGGTCGGAGTGGCTGTGGACTTAGTATAAATATGAAATGTGTGCGGAAAGAAACGAACGCTGTCAAAATTCTTGGCCATTTCCCAGCATGCAGTGCGGTGGTGATATTGAAAATTGAGGCAAGGTCAGTATGCATTAGAACGAGAGGCTAGAGCTCGGCCCGAGCAACGAATAAGAGCAAAAAAATTCACTGCTAAGCTAGGACTATGACTGAATTTTGCTGTGAATGTTGATTTTTGGGTTTGCCATGATGATTTGAATAAAAAAAACTAAAGGCAAAAACGTGATTTTTGTTGTTTTTCTATGACGTTAAAAACGGTAATTTTTGTTATTGTCCAAATTCTGCAAAAATCGCTGACTTTTTTGTGTTTATTGGGTATCTCAATTTGAAAGACTTTCTAGTCAATGCTCACAACTGCTAGTTAAGGCAATGTTCGCACGATTGAGAAAGTTACAATTTTTTAAAGCAGTGGAGTCTTGTACGGGCGGTTACGGGCGGTTCAGGTGTCAATGGGTTAAGTTCAACTTGAAAGAAGAACAAAAGACAGCAGTGAAACAACTGTGCGTAGGGAAAGACGTGGTGGCGGTTTTACTGACTGGTTTCAGCAAAAGTCTCATCTTCCACAGATAGTAAAACAGGCTTAACACGACTCTCACTCGACGCAGAAAAGTATTTTTAAAGCCTAAAGTATAATTGAAGCTTTCCCAGTAAGACTTCAGAGAGAATTGCGCCTTTAGATCACAGTTATGAAGTGAATTTGTTCTCTAGCTCTTCGATGATATTGACCTTTTTTCAAATTGATAGGAGGATCTCGTGCTGTCCAGAGCCGTTAATTTTTTTTTTATTTCTTTATGCCGTTGTTCGGTGCTAGCTCTATTGGCATTCATTACGGTTTCTTTGGCTACGTTTTGTTGCAAGATGAATACTTATCGGCTAAAGTTTTTTTTTTATCGCTTTTGAAGTGCCAGGACCGTTAAATTTCTCAGGGCCGTGATATAATGTCTATAAAAAGTCTGCGGTGTGCAAAACTTGCGAGAAAGTGTTTCCGGCATCTTTGATCAGAGTCTCAAAAAGCCGTAATCTACAATTCAACTTCATTGAAATCATGAATTCTTGTAATTATTTTTAACTCCTTAGTTAGTTCTGTAGTTGAGGAGTGTGTCTTAGTGGAGCTAGGATAAACCTCCGTTGTTTAGTAACAGCGTTTGATTTGGCATCCAACAGTTACTCTGCAGCATAGTTGCAATTAGAGCCAAGGCGGTCTTTTTAAAATAATTTTAGACACATTTCTTAGCCGCTCAGCCCATACAACACCAAATGATTTGTTCTTCACCGATGGCTTGAACCAATTTACGCAGGATTTTGTATTGCCGTATTCAATCTTCAATCTCGTTTAACAGATTCGACACACATCGTTGCAATTGTTTTCCTTTTTCGGGCGACAATATTACTACCATCAGCCATGCGATTTTGTTTTTCTGTAAAAAAAAAGTGCAAAAAACCTGAGAACGTGCTTCGCGGGAGATTTCCCCGCGAACTTTTTCGATTGGATTAAAAGCCAGACATTTCACAGTTTGCATTATTTGACAGCCAGACATTTCACAGTTAGGAGGCGGGTTGGAAAAAACAATGGCGTCATTGCAGGCGTTCCCTCCCCCCTTTCTCGCACGCCCTTCGCGTTCTCGCGCGCCTGAATTCTCCCCCTTCCCCTTCAAGCGCCTACCACGCAGGCTACTTGTAATACTGTCATTTCTTTTTATTGTTAATTCATAAACCTGTGGTTTGGAACCTGTTATTTTATTGAGGTTCGCAAAATGGGACGATAGAAAATATTAAAAAAAAAATGTAAATGAAAGTTTCCGGGTAATCTAGCTACCTAGAAGTGCTCCGTTCCACGACTCACAATTCTATTTCATTTCTTCATGTATGTTTGTTTCAAAAGACACTTAGGTATAATATATAAAGTTAGGCTTAGCCTAACAGCGGCGCCCTCTGAAGACCCTCTGAACAAGCTTAACTAAGGTGAAACTTAACTAATACATGTAGGTGAAAGGTCGGAAGCACAAGATTTAAGGTCTGCACAGTACATTTAGACCGTACAAAAGTTCACAAAAACAACTTTTTCTCCGTCTAGAATAACTACTACGACTATTTTCCGAAAATACAGTTGTTACTTGTCAAAAAATGCCCGCGAAACTGATTTGGAAATCAAAATTGCAAAAATACACAAAAGGCATATTTGCATAAGGCGACGCGAGTATAAAATTTGTTTAAATAAAATCGCTTTTCAATCTCGGTAATGAATGAACAAACACATAAAAATGGACGACACAATCTTCTTTCGAAAAATTTTATTCAAATCTCTATGAGTTTGTTTAAAAGCAAACGCGTACCATTTATAGCGCATCGAGGCCGAGCCGTGTCTTTGATGAAATTCATGAAATTAATACAACTGAATTTAAGCTACACGTTCAGTTATAAACAACTCTCCAAAACATAACGAGAACACAAACAAAAAGTCAATCACAGATTCATATCAAGATAAATTCCCATCGGCGACTAACTGTACTTGGAAATTCTTTAAATATCCGCTTTGGTGCTGAAATCCGTAAAACGAAACCATCTCTTCACATTGCTAAAACCGTATATAGTTCCTCGAAGCAAGATTTTATCCCTGAAAGCTCTTCTCTTTCCACTAAAGCGGCTTCTGAGTATCCCTTAATTAGTATCCTGTCTTGAGTAGCAAACCGCCCAAAAAAATGTTGGGTAAAAACGACTTTAATTATCCGCTAAAAACAGCATAAAAATCCTGCAACGGCTACAGTGTTTACCAAGCTGACGGCTGTGTAGCCGCGCGAAAAACAAAGCCTCAAAGATCCCGGATGTTTTGTGGCGTCACACGCGCATGTTTTGCGACGTCATACGCGCCAGCGAGCTAGCCCAACGCGTACGGCGGGCGTTCGGCGGCGGGCGTACGGCGGCGGGCACACACCGCGCCCGCGAAACATTCCGCTAGCCATGACCATGAAAAATGACGGCATAGGTTCTATGAGTATTTTCAAAAAAAAAAGGTAGGGGTGGTCGGCTATTTTCGGAGGCTTTAGCCATAAAAACATTTGGAATACTGAAGAGTTGGCAAATGCAGTAATTTTAGGATACAGAAGATATGCAAATTAGGTCACGTGACTCTATAAGGCCACAAAAACCAAAATTAAAGATGGGAACAGTTTAGGACAACCGTAAATCAACTTCACTACTACCAGATAAGTCATAAGAGGAACAACAAAAGATCTGTGCTTGGAAATTGTTGAATATTCCATTACGTTTGAAAATAAACGGTACTTTGTACCAGTGCCCAGTCCCCCATAACAGTTATTTTTTTGTCCTGCCTTTCTTTTAAATTATCTTAAAGTTTTCAAGCACAGAAATGATGTACCTTGATGCATTAAAATCATAAAGCTGGTAGCAGACTACAGGAAATAGTAAAAAGTGTTCCCATTTTGTGTATAGGATTTTTCAGCTAAAAATAGCCCTGACAAGTCACGTGATTTTATTTCCATATTTTCTGCGTACGAAAATAACCACATTTGCAAACTGTTTATTCTGCCAAAGTTTTTCGTTCTTATGGATAAATACTCAAAAGATAGACCACCCCCACACCTTTTGTGTGAAATGGCAGGAGACCCATGCCTTAATTCACTTGAGAGCGTTGTTGTGTGGTTAGGACCATAAACTTAAACTTTGGAGGTTATGATTCACGCTTGTGAATAGCCAACTAATTTGAAAGGCAATGAGATTAATGCCAATGGATAGCCGTCCGAAGAAGGGCCTACTTGAAATGAGGAAATCAAATATATTTTTATATCACTTCAAAAAATATAGTTCTATCAATGGAGACCTACAGATAATGGACCAAGTACCACACAATTAGTACAAAACTAAAATGTTACATTTTTTACTTTATTTTACTTGCGGACGTCCTGGAGATTGGATTGCAATTTGAAAATAATAAGCCATTTCTCAACTTCGACATTATGCCTTGAATAACTGTTAAAAATTGATTATGAATGTTTGTTTCTTCCTTCAAGGACATCCCGATCACTCGGCACTTTTTAACCCGTGAATGCGCGCATGCGTAATGAACGGATTATCGGAACAGGCGACAAATATGCAAATGAGTCACTCGCTCACTCGCTCACACACTCACTCGCTCGCTCGCTCCCTCCTTCTATCAGCTGTAAACTTAGTGACGTAATGCTTAGTTACGAATGCGTTTTATAACAAGAACAGCGTGAGTCCAGCGATGGCAATAACTAAATTGGTGTAAACGAATATAAACAACAATAAGCTTAAAGATGTGTTGCATTTGGAGTCTTTAATGCAACGTTAAAATCGATTCTAAAAGGAATTTTCAACCGAGACACGAGTTTGATGCTTACCTAAATTTATCCCGTTTCAAGTCGTGGTCACGGTGGCCGTGTGGAACTTAAAACCGAAAGACCCACTCCAGGTTCGAATCTCGCAAGGGCCAATTTTTTATTTATTATTTTTTTTTTCTTTCTTCTTCGGACTGAACATTATGAAAGTGATGTACTGTATTTTTCTTTTTGCGTTTGTCAAAAATCCTTAAGTTTAATTAAAAAAAAAATTGAACCGTGTCTGTGAAAACATGAGCTTACCGCAATATTGCGTTACGCGTTAGCATTTCTTATTCACGTTTTGGCTCTTAGGCCCCGTTTACACGGGTCCGGACAAATTTTTGCACGGACGAATTTTGTTCCTAGACCACGTGTTTTCATGGATCCGTGCAAATTCTGTTACAGATTGCAGTGGTGTTTACACGGAAACTTGCACACTTAGCCGTTCAAAAATTCGTCCAGTTCCGACGGTCCCGTGTAAACGCAAGGTGGAACCGTGCAAGTTTTTGTCCGGAACCGTGTAAACGGGGCCTTAGGAGCCTTTGATTCTTTTTGGTGCATGTTCAAAGAGCATTTGTGTATGAGCAGTCGATACATTTTGTAAGGAATAAACAGAAAAAAAAAGAATTATCCCCGGGGCAATAAATACTCTCTTGCATTTCGCACCCCCTCCCCTCCTCCCATATCCCCCCTCTTTTCCATCCCTAGTAACCCTGAGGTCACCTTAGAATATTATCTTTGTGTATGGTTGCACTCGAGCTCGAGTTTGCACAACATACAACGAAGCTGCAAGGAGCAAGACAACAGACCACGTTTGCTCCTTGAAAAGCGCTCTTTCGTATGGCTTTTTTATATCCGTCAAATTAAATTGCTGTTTTAAACAAAATGGCTTCGGGTAAGAAGAAAAACATTGACGAAATCGACGATCTAGTAGAAATGTTTCAAGCAATGACGGCGCTTGATATTTCGTGTAAAGGATTAAAGACGCTGGATGATATGAAAACTCGAGTAAAAGACGAACTACATCAGTCAGTGAAGACACCCAGCTGGAGTGCAGGCCAGGTACGAATGCCCAATATTAAAGAATAATGTGCATATAAGTGCCGAAACCGATTGATATCCAATTATATAAATGTGGTCGTTCAAAACATCCTACCACTGGCGAAGTGTTTTACCTGTTTTACCGTATAACGAAACATCAAGTTTGTTTTGTTTTTAAGCTAGCATACAAACATGCTTAACATGGAGTTGTTGTTGAATTTTGCTAAAAGAGGACTGTAACAAATTTCACCGGCCTTTTACAATCGACACACAACATAAAACGACTGCTTTGAAATGGTCATTCCTAAAACTGTATGTATTTAGTATCATATGCAAAACCAAACCCTATAAATAGTCATTGAATTACTCATTATTTTTTCCATATTACTGCGCAAGAATAACATTTTATATTATCGGTAAGAACGGCTTTAAAATTAGCAAAACAATGCTCACATTTACGTATTAAACGCGACGAAACAGTTTAATAATAACCGTACGTATTCCAAATATTTAATGGCTAGACGCTTTCATTCTGGAACGATCGAGAAGCACCACTCCACTGTGACGGACACAAAACTGAGTATCTGTGTGAAAATAAATGAAAAGTAGGAAATTTTACAGTGTTATCATGGAGTATCGTTGTTAAACGGCATGATTGCGTTTGTAGTTTGTACTACTCTATTATTCAAAGCCTTACTTGATTTTAAGCGTCTGACGCGAACCGTGCGTCTATTGTCAGTCAATCATGATTCTGTTTTCATTCTACTGTGTAATCACGAAAGCGTTACTGATCGTAATGGCTTGGCTTATGTGTGCTTATTGCAATACGCTCACACATTGTAATTATACGTATATTATGAAACATTTAAAGTGAATACAATAAATATCAATAGCGAGCCAAACAGCTTATTGAAGCTGTCGCCCTTATGAGTTTTCACTTTCTGTTTTCCGGGAAAAAGTCCATTGTTTTCCCGGAATGTAAACTGATAACATTAAGTCTGTAGTGCGAACTTTGACACCATTGAATTACTTTGTGGGATTTTAATTGTCATAGAAAATGCCAAAATATCGATCGATAACCGTACGCATTCCAAATATTTAATGGCTAGACGCTTTCATTCTGGATCGATCGAGAAGCACCACTCAACTGCGACCGACATAAAACTGAGTATCTGTGTGAAAAGAAATGAAAAGTAGGAAATTTTACAGTGTTATCATGGAGTATCATTGTTAAATGGCATGATTGCGTTTGTAGTTTGTACTACTTTATTATTCAAAGCCTTACTTGATTTTAAGCGTCTGACGCGAACCGTGCGTCTATTGTCAGTCAATCATGATTCTGTTTTCATTCTACTGTATAATCACGAAAGCGTTACTGATCGTAATGGCTTGGCTTATGTGTGCTTATTACAATACGCTCACACATTGTAATTATACGTATATTATGAAACATTTAAAGTGAATACAATAAATATCAATAGCGAGCCAAACAGCTAATTGGAGCTGTCGCCCTTATGAGTTTTCACTTTCTGTTTTCCGGGAAAAAGTCCATTGTCCATTAAGTCTGTAGTGCGAACTTTGACACCATTGAATTACTTTGTGGGATTTTAATTGCCATAGAAAATGCCAAAATATCGATCGAAGCTAGTAAATAATGTTGTAAACATCGTCTTCAAGGACTAATTTATTTCATATATTTTATAAATGCTGGCAATTGGAATTTAAAGCCATTCTGACCGTTTTTTTTTTTTTTTGGCTTCTGGGATCCGGGGGGACGGATTTTGCCCCGTTTTAGAACGTTGGTGTTGGGATCTTGTTATACATAACTTTTTTACCTTTATTTAGGCCTTTTGCGTTTTGTCAGAAGCAAAAGGGAAATTCTATTGGACCTTTATACGAAAGCCGAGAGCTGCCTAAATAAAGTGGACGAAAAAATTCTGAGTTCACTGCAGCAAAACATTGGCAACGTTAGGGAAAAGCTGAACAGTCATAAATTTCAACTGACGCATTAGGAATACTTCCTTCTTGTAGCAGGTAAACGGTTATGACATAAATAATCACACACTATAACTGGCACTAGTTCAAATTTATGCCTTGCAGCACCTCACCTCTCCATTTTTACGGAGACTGCCTCTTAAAATTTAGATTGAAATATTATTGAATAGTTAAAGTGCCTCTGTGATCAAATTTTTTTTGATTTTCATTTTTTTACATTTTCGTGTACTATTAGACTTTCTTACTCATTTTGCCAAATTTCAATCCATTACGAACATCAGAAGTTATTTTATTTTAACATTTATTTCCGATAATTTACGGCCGCCATTAATCAACCTTGTTCCAAGGCTTGGTTGCGAATGGGAGAAAGTGACGTCAAAGACTCAAACATACCTCACGGGTTGAAATTATAATAACAATAAGTATTGAAAATCACGCGAAAAGCAACAAAAACTTTGGACTTGTTCTTCGTGCAATTTTCGATGCTTATTGTTATTATAATTTCAACCCGTGAGGTATGTTTGAGTCTTTGACGTCACTTTCTCCCATTCGCAACCAAGCCTTGGAACAAGGTTGATTAATGACGGCCGTAAATTCTCGGAAATAAATGTTAAAATAAAATGACTTCTGATGTTCGTAATGAATTGAAATTTGGCAAGATGAGTAAGAAAGTCTAATTGTACACGAAAATGTAAAAAAATGAAAATCAAAAATTTGATCACAGGGGCACTTTAACCTTCATGTACTATATTGCATGTAATATATTGCATTTGGGAGCTTCTTATTCATTGACACTGAATATGTATTTATTGCGTCAGAAGAATAGCACCTAGATTTCCCTTACGGGTTCAGAATGAAGACGACCATTGAGAAACATTACAGCTTCACGCGCGGCACTCAAATTGGCAACAACAAAATGTTTTTTTTTTTATTATTATTTTGCGTTTACTTTTAATTAAACTCAAGGAAGGTTGCAGAGATAATTCACGTTATTTTGTTTTTCAATTGAAATTTTAATGTGCTTTTGTTTTAAGAAATGATATTAATGGCCATCTTAAAATATGACACAGACCTACTGATAACTTGACAGTAATAATCTGCAAATTTATTGAGCATAATACAGTTTTAAAGCGCTTGAAAGATTTTAGTCTATTCTGGTCCGTGGTCAATGACGTCACAATAATGTTGTCATTAAAAAAAATTGAAGGGAGATTCCATAGTGCGCACGTTTTGGCTAATTTGTGTTTTAAGCTGAAAAAGATGCCCCAGTCCCCTAGTTTGTTCTTATCTGTAGCCGCCATAAGTTTTAATATCCCATAATATTAATTCCATCCTGATGTGACACATGTTAATGTCCTTATTGCCACATTGGCTTGTTTGAATTAATAAAGGACTGTTTGAACAGTGGACTGACAATGTTATTTTTAGGCGTAGTCACGTGATCGAATACTTAAACACAGTGTCGCGTAGTATCCTCATTCACTAAAAATTGACAGAGTTATTTGGCATCGGATTTTTTCTGGTGCAAAGGATTCTTGGAAGGTTTTATTACAATTATAATATGTTATTTTAATTATTATTAATTATTATTATTATTATTATTATTATTACTATTATCACTGAGTTATTTTATTTACAACACCCACCTTCATTTTTAGGCGAGACAAGCTCTGGAAAAAGCAGCCTGGTTAATCTTATCCTAGGAGAGGAACTTCTTCCATATTCTGTCCTAAGCACAACTTCCACCATCTGTGAATTGAAGTATGGAGAAGAGCGCAGAATTGTGGCCCACTTTAACGACAAGGATCCTGAGACTGGTCTGCCAACAAAGGTTATCCTTTTAAAATAGCATCCGACCACTGAACAGCACTATCTTCAGCAAATCTCTCCCTACGTACACGTGAAAAGTGAACGCGAAAAAGGCTCAATTTTTAAAAAGATTGAACTTTTTTGGCCTCACAGTCTTCTGCAGGTAGATATTTAGATTATATTTAGACGCATTTTTACCATGTGTCCCCAAATTAGTATGGGTTTACCCAGGCTATAAGGTCTTTTGACACTTAAATAAAGTTTCTATCTATCTATCTATCTATCTATAACTAGCTGCATGTAGGTCTGATTTAAAGGGAAACAACTATTTTAAGTTTTCTTAGTATTTACATGTGATTCACAGCGGCAAATAAATACATTAGTGCCTTTTTATGCTCTTTAAAATGTGCCTTTGAAGATGCGATAAAACAATGCAAAAAATATGAACAACAAAATTCTGGCACTCCCTATCTCTGCTCCACATAACCCCTTTATTGGTGTAGGTTCCTTTGCGCCTGTCCAGGACTTCCAGTAAGTTAATCTGTTTACATAAATAGCCTTTGATTCAAGATGCAGAGTTCTTTTGTATTCGTAGATTTCTAGAAGTCGATAAATTTAATTGACTTCAGTTACATGAAGTATTTTCTTGAAAATTTCCTCTTAAAAGAACCATATTATGCGTGTTAAAGTGCCCCTATGATCAAATTTTTGATTTTCATTTTTTTACATTTTCGTGGACTATTAGACTTTCTTACTCATCTTGCCAAATTTTAATCCATTACGAACATCAGAAGTCATTTTATTTTAACATTTATTTCTGAGAATTTACGGCCGCCATTAATCAACCTTGTTCCAAGGCTTGGTTGCGAATCGGGAGAAAGTGACGTCAAAGACTCAAACATACCTCACGGGTTGAAATTATAATAACAATAAGCATAGAAAATTGCACGAAGAACAAGTCCAAAGTTTTTGTTGCTTTTCGCGTGATTTTCAATACTTATTGTTATTATAATTTCAACCCGTGAGGTATGTTTGAGTCTTTGACGTCACTTTCTCCCATTCGCCACCAAGCCTTGGAACATGGTTGATTAATGGCGGCCGTAAATTCTCGTAAATAAATGTTAAAATAAAATGACTTCTGATGTTCGTAATGAATTGAAATTTGGCAAGATGAGTAAGAAAGTCTAATTGTACACGAAAATGTAAAAAAAATGAAAATCAAAAATTTGATCACAGGGGCACTTTAATGTTTTTCCTTTCTGTTTGTGTTTTTTCTGGATTGGTTATTTTAGAAAGGTGTTGTTATAATTGACAGTCCTGGCGTTGGGGAGTCTGATATTATGGACGAGATAGTCACACAGTATTTGCCTCAGGCCTTTGCTTTCATTTATACCATCAACAGTGCAAACGCTGGGGGAGTTCAGAAAGACAGAGTAAGTACTGTAGTGACTCCGTAAATTATGTACTTCGCTCACTTTACTATAACACTGCGCTAACGACTGGAAATGAAGGAAAAAACAGCTACGCAGGCTGTTTTCAAAATAATTTCTTTTTTTATTCGGATATTACTTATTTCTCTGACCAAGCTTCCCGGTAAGAAACCATCATTGATTTCGTCCTTCTCCCTACGGACTACGGTTGTTGAATAGAATGTACCGATATGCCACTTTTGAGAAATAGCAAATAGTCAGCGTACGTAAGTTGTACATGTACCTTCAGTTTCCATTAAATAATTAACCATCTCTAAAATGTGCAAATTTCCCAACCCCTATTCTAAACATTAATATATTCTCAACACCTGTCATCCACCTTAACATTCAGAACGAACGTATCATGAATGGAATATTTGATTCTAGAATAAGTCACAACAAATTGCAAGTTCTTTTATTGATGAGTAGATAATATGAAGTTGGAGAAAATATATATTAAGACAAGAGTTAAGGTAGACATTTCCATGTGTTGTTTTACATCTTTTAGCTTGAGAAATTGATAGAGGAAGTGAAGAAAGTATCAGAAGTCTCTCTAGAACAAGGACAACGGAGGGAATTGCCATCGAAGTGTGCCATGTTCGTGTGCAACAAGTGGGACCAAGTGCCAAAGAACGAAGTTCATGCTGTTAAAAACCATGTGGTCAGAAAACTGCGAAGATGTTGGCCTGGCCTTGATTCAGAGTCACAGATCATCTACATGTTAACAAAGAAAGCTAGTGAAGGACAAAACCTCGGTTTTATCACCGAAGACTTTCTCTCTCTGATGAATGGTTTGAGGGCTATGGTTTTAAAAAGCATCGATATCAAACTCGAAATGTATTGGAAGTAAGTTCTGATGGATGCAATTTTGTTTTAACCATCATCTTGCCACTGTAAATTTTGCCATTTCTTAATATTTAGGTCATACATCCCGGAGAGGGATACATAAGGGACGACCATTTAATTTTGATTCGATTGATTGTGTGTGTGCGTGCGTGTGCGTGTGTGTGTGTGTGTGTGTGTGTGTGTGTGTGTGTGTGTGTGGGGGGGGGGGGGGGGAAGGGGGGGGGGGGAGGCAATTACCAAAGAAAAAAATCCTGCAGCAGAAATTTAAGAGAAAAAAATAGTGCACAAGAAAGCACGTGAAAATAAAACAAATTATTGCAAATATTGATGCTGAAAAAAAGAAAATTCATACTCAGAAGTAATTGCTAAACCTCCCCCCCCCCCCCCCCCACAAAAATTAAATGGTAATTAAATGGTCTCTCGCTCACTCCTTCCATCAGCTGTAAACTCAATGACGTAATACTTTGTTACGAATGCGTTTAGTAACAAGAACAGCGTGAATCCAGCGATAACATTAACAATGAGCTTAAATATGTTCCCATTTGGAGTTTTTACAGCCATGCTCCGTCACGCGTGACCAGTATTTTTGAAAATTTAAATGGAGTTTTTAAGTTTACGCATCGGTTTTGTAAATTCATTCCGAGATTCGGAATTCCCGTGAGAATTTTACCGTATTTTCGGAAACAAAGAGCAATAAAATATCATTACTCATGCGCGTAGCGGCATGAGTTATAAAATGGGCTTCGTTTTTCTTTTTATTATTTTTATTTTTTGTGTCACGATTTTGCATGCAAATTTATTCACGCATATTTTAAATTGTGTATTTCCGGTTCACAGCTTGATTTTTACACTTCCGGTTTAGTGACTTCCGGCTACTCTCACTTCCGGCAAAACATCGTTACTGAAGTGTCACGACAGCGTCTCCTACAACCCTACTCACGTCAGTAATGTTCACGTCAGGTATATATTATCTTCACAACAATGACTGGCTTCATTGTGGTACAGCCTTCATTTATAAAACATTCAATAGTAACGTGGTTTGCAGGTACGATGACTGAATTCTCCATGTCGGACGTCTTCTTATCTTGTTTAAATTTTAAAAATTTAAATTGCTTCTTTTCTTATGGTACATTGAAGTATAAAACAAATGTTTGATACGCATGCGCATGACAAACATTTTCCGTCATTTGGTCTTATTGGTGTATAAGTCAGTCCTGTATTTCTCCCACAGATGTGAACGTTGCTTTGATACACAGCATACAACTTGAAGCCGAATTTGTCGCGATTCTGAAAAAACTAAGAGCTATTTTTAATCAGAGTTCTTCCGAGGCAAAAATGTCAAAGATCGATCTCTCGCACTCGCAATTTATTTCCCGTTTTACTGCCGATTCTTTGTAATGTCTGTATTGGAGCAGTCCTCGCTGCCTGTGGTGAGTAATTTCAAGACTTTTTTCAAGAAAGAACAATAGAAACACACGGCAAAACAGCGTCGTTACTTCAACCCATCAGATTTAATAAAACATCTGGACTTTGGGACTGGACTTCTGTGGATTATGGACTAGGGAATGCGTGTCATATTAATGTGGATTTTTACTGACTTTATTGCTTTTTGTGGTTACTAGGTTACTAGTAACCACTATGCTGTCACCTGTGTAAGTAAGTCCGACTTTCCGAAGCGCGAAGTTGTGCCAAGTTCACCCGATTGCTGTACGATGAGACAGTTCTGATAGCTTCGGATTAGACGACTCGATTGTCAAGGCAGTTCTGTTTGTACGTGCGCGCTTTGGATTCGTGGAAAAGGTAAACGGAGCTTTCTCGTTATTTTTACTGCTTTACCAAGCACAGCTTTCACCAAATGTGGCCAAGTATTGTTTTCAAATATTATTTTAGGTATTTTCGTGGTTTGGAAAAAGGTTTAAGTGAAAAATCGAGCTGTGAATCGAAGTGTTTGTTAGCAGACCATGAGCTATCCGAACTCATGATTCAAACGCCGCCAGCATTTCATTTCTGTACCTTTGACCATTCAGAACTGTTTTTTTTTTATTAGCGAAAGCATTATTATACGAATCATTTTTCCGGATAAGATTGGCATTCTATTACACAGGAAGAGTCGGCGATTTTAGAAAGTATAATAAAAATAGGTTGCTGAATTGAATTATTTTGTGATGTTTATTATATTTTCGCAGACGCTAGCCGGTTCCTCGCAGTAATTAGGATACAATATATCGCCAAGACCTCCAGAAGCAGAAAATCACTGAATTCTGAAAAGTGTTTGACTCTTTTAATCAAAGGAAAGACATTTTCATTCAAGGAAATATGAGTTTCATTCAAAAGTTTTGACCTTTTATAGAAAATATATTTTAGATTCAGTGATTATAAAAACAGCTTGATATCAAATTACATTTGACATAAAATTTGCACAAAGCAAAATTGTGTATTTGCGACAACACTTTGAAGAAACTGTGAAGCTTGGAAAAAACTTATTACAGATGGCAAAATCAAAGCATTTTTTTAAAGAACCAGCTTTAAGTTATGGAAACATTTCATTTCGATTTGGTCTTAAAATCACGGAAAGATTTTAGTGAATGCGTCACGCAACGTTTATTTGCAAAATGTTTGACCAATTCATAGCAATTCTCACCAAAGATTTGAAATCTTTAAAAAAATCCCGGATCTCCTGAATGCGATTTCCTGTTTATTTAGGGCCTACAAAAAGTTAATGGCCATCTGGGCAGGAGGGGGTATCTGGGTTAAAAATCAAGGTGCGAGGGTTGGTCGGCCTGGCCGGGAAATCCGGGCGGGGGAGGGGTAAAAAAATATTGCATCCGTCGGAGGGGGGGGATTTTTTCTGGAATAACCCATTTTACACTGGTTGCATGCGATTAAATAACACAGGAAAACTAAATATTTATATTGATTATCAAATTTCTTTTTACAGCATGTCATCTACTGCCTATTTTTTTAAGTAGTCTTTTCAAATGTAACAGAAATAATTCACAGCTTGGAAAGTTATAGACGAGTGTGGATTTGATCGGAATCAATAAATTAAATATTAAAAGCGAGCACAGAAAAATTGGTAACTTCAATCGCGCGTCTTAGAGTCTCTTGCGCATGAGTATAGGCTAAGTGTAGCCTCTTGTTTTATTTGAAATGTTACATATCCGAACAATATTAGGTTTTTCATGCGTGTAGCGAAGTTATTTTTCCGTTAACTCGTGACTTTCAAAGTGTTTTCCAGAGAGATCTTCAAGGTTTCATTCAAATCTCGGACGTTACAAAGAAATATTCAAATGTTCATTTCAGTCTTGTGGATACTGGTCACGCGTGACGGAGCATGGCTGTAATGCAACATTAAAATCGATCTAAAAGGATTTTTCAACCGAGACACGCGTTTTGATGCGTATCTACCTTGAAGTAATTAAATTTATCCTGTTGTAAGTCCGTGATCCCGATGGCCGAGTGTTTTAGTGCGCGGAATGACAGTCGGAAGACCCGAGGTTCAGGTCTCGCTCGGGGTGTCCTTTTTTTTTCTCTCTTTTTCTTCCTTCTTCGGACTGCATTTTTTTTTTGCGTTTGTCAAAAATCCTTACGTTTAATTTAAAAAATATATATATATATATTGAACCGTGTCATTGTAAATAATCTTTAACCGCAATATTGCGTTACGCGTTAGCATTTCTTATTCACGGGTTCGCTCTAAGGAGCCTTTGAACTCCTGACGGCGACGTGCCGCTAGGGAGGATATCAGTAAATTTTGATATCTGCTGTCTTCAGCAAGATATATACATTTGTATTTCGTAGGTAGGAGTTAACTCATAAACTGTCAAATTTCATCGGCTATTTTAATGTGGCAAGAATTTGGGCTCAAAACCAGAACTCTTCAATGAGAAAATCGTGGAAATAGGTTGGATAATATTAAGAGAAATTTTGTCTAGCTCTGGAAATCGGCAGTTTAGGGATTTAGTTTTGTCACTGAAATAGCAGCGCTGAAAACTTTGCGCGATTTCCGAATTTTTAACGAAATCAACAAAACGCAAACTACGAAACAATTTTGTTTTGTTGTATACACTCAAAATCAGCTTCAATGCAAACATGTAAAAATGTCCAAACACCTTTCTTAGAGTGCATGAGGTAAATGTCCTCCTAATTTTAACTGAATCTGAAATGCTGAAATGTGCAAGTTTTCTGAAACGTTAACAAATGCTATATCAATAGTACAATTAATCTGTAATTGAACAATTATTACAGAGTAAACTACTTTATTGAAGTGTTCGCAGGAGTGAATGAATGTTGTTTAAAGGTCTGTGGCTTTATGGAGAAATAGTTGGCTGCTGGTATAAAGCACGGTGCCGCGTTTACTAATGCTTTGACAGTGTTAGCGCGAAGCCTAAGGAGCGGCCATTTTGGTTTTAAAACCGTGAATACGCGCAAGCGTAATGAACGGGTTATCGGTAACGCTGACTAATTCACTCACTAACTCACTCACTCACTCACTCACTCACTCACTCACTCACTCACTAACTAACTCATTCACTCACTCCTTCCATCAGCTTAGTGACGTAATGCTTTGTTACGAATGCGTTCCGCGACAAGAATAACGTGAATCCAGCGATAACAGTAACTAATTCATTTTAAACGAATGCAAGATTAAAATCGATCCAAGAGGATTTTTCAATCGAGACACGCGTTTTGATGCGTATCTACTTACATACATACATACATACTTTATTTGATAAGTAGGTTGGATAAAAAGGCAGCCAAAGGGCTGATGTGGACCTACTATACTAAAAAGTAAGAATTACATTTATAAAAATTACATTTATAAAATTAGAACTAGTAAATATATGTAGACCTACTATATAATACTAAAAAGTAAGAATTACATAATTTATAAAATTAAAACTAGTATATGCAAATAAGTCAGAGTTATAAAATTAAATTAAAAATATACAAAATCATCCTTTTTCTTAGTCACTACTGTTATCCCTTTATCAAATGAGAAATTGTCAATAATTTTAACATGTTTACGTAAAATTTGTTTAAAAGAATAAACATTTTCTGGTACTTTAACTAGTCTATTTATAAAATTCCAAATTACAGGACCTCTGTATTGTAGGGTGTTTCTGCCAGTCTCTGATTTAAATCTTATGATGTTAAATTGGTTAGGAACACGAGAAGATCTAGAAGTTACTCTTTTAGAAAACAGTTCCCGTATTGAATGGGTTATTGTTTCATAATATACTTTGTGCATAAGTAACAGTACAGATTTTTTGTAGAAGTAAGAGATGGGCATCCAATTAGATTTCATCAGACATGTGTTATCTGCCGTCGTTGAATTTAGGTTATTCACAATACGAGCTGCTCTTGCATGAATATGGTTTAGAGAATTCAGTGCAGAAGGAGAACAATTTCCCCATACTGATATTCCGTACGTTACACTGGGGATGATTGTTTTAAAGTATATTTCCTCGAGAACCTTCTTGGGAAGGATTTTCAATCTCTTAAGCGCTCCAACCTTCTGTGTGAAATGTTTCTTTACTGAGTCAATGTGCACAGACCATGTCAGCTTGTTGTCGATTTTAACTCCAAGGCAAGTGGTATAATTAACCAGATCAATGTGGCCAGTGTTAAAGTAAAGAGGAGTTATAGGCCCAACAAAAGAGGTCTTTCTTAGTATCATTGCCTCAGTTTTGATTGGGTGGATGGTAAGCTGATTTTTAACACTCCACATGAGGACTTGCTCCATTGTTTTTTTTAGTGATGACATAACCTCATCAACATTTGGACCAATACAGCAGACTGTAGTGTCATCTGCATACATGTAGAGATCTCCCGAATCAATGTGGTCAGGGAGATCATTAACATATATGGTGTACAGCCTGGGGCCAAGAAGCGAGCCTTGAGGGACTCCATAGCGTACATAGTCAGTGGAAGACCTACAATTATTTACTTCAGTAAATTGGCGTCTATCAGTCAGATAGCTCATTAGCCATTCATGAAGAGGTCCTGAAATTCCAATGGCGTGTAATTTATATGATAATATATAATGGGGGACAGTGTCAAAGGCTTTTTGGAAATCAATAAAAACTGCTCCAACTGTTAGACCATTGTCAATTGCTGTCTTCCATCTCTCAGTCATTGAGGTAAGCATTCCTTCAGTTGATAATCCTTTGCTAAACCCCCATTGTTTACAGCTTTTTGTGCCACAGCTGTTAAGATGAGTATCAATTATGGTGCATATCTGACTTTCAAGCAGCTTGCTGGGGATACTTAATAACGATATTGGTCTATAATTTGAAACGTCTGCTGGGCTTCCTTTTTTGAAGATAGCATTAACTTTTGCAATTTTCCATGGGTTAGGAAAGCTGGACTGAGCCGTGCTGCTCTTAAATACAGTTCCAATGCCCTCTAGAGCAGATGAACCCGCAATAGCTAAACTACGAGAAGAGATGCCATCAGGGCCAGATGCTTTATTAGTTTTGATTGACTTGATGTCAGCTATGAGCTTATTGATGTTGATTTCCAAGTCCTGTACAGTGGGGGTAACTCTGTACATGAATCGATGGGGTTCGTCAGCTTCGGGGAATTTTTCAGCTAGTTCTCTGCCAATATTTATGAAATAAGAGTTAATCAATTCAGCTTTCTCATAGTCATTTGTGATTTCCTTATTATCAGCATCTCTGAGGAGGCCAATTTGTTTATTCTTAGATTTACCAGTGGCCTCCTTTACTGTTTTCCAGAAAGATTTTGTATCCTTGGTCTCTGCAAATTTGTTTTTCCAATATTGAGCTTCGGCACGTCGTAGCATCTTAGATACTTTGTTCCTAGAGGATTTTTAGTCATTCCAGAGATTATTTGTAGAGGGTGTGCCATCACAAGCTTTCAAAAGCTTATATCTCTTGTTCATCTCTTTCCGGATCTCACTATTCATCCAAGGTAGTGAATTTTTTCTAACTTTAGCTTCGCGTAAGGTAATGTGATTGTTTGCAATTTCACTGTTTATATAATCCCAAGCCCAAGTGATGTCATCTAGGTCTTCAAAGATAGAACAGACCCACCAAGGGGCACTTTCCAAGTCGTGTTTGAAATCTTTCGGGTTTTCCAACACATTCTTGAAATTGTGGACATATTTAACAAAAGGCTTAGGATTCTTGATCTTTAGCTTGTAGATAACGTAAATGAATTTGTGATCAGCTATGCAATAATCAATCACATCAGACCTTGAGACCTTTGATGTATTGATAGTCAAGATCAGATCGATCAGAGTGTTGGAATGTGCGGAGGTTCTTGTAGGCGCCTTTATGATGTTACGAAAGTTGTAGGATTGAAAGATGCGTTCAAGTTTCGCACCATTTCCGTTAGGAGCAAGCTGATCTGAATTGAAGTCACCAGCGATCACAACATTCCTACGAGTCATCCAAATTTTGCTCAGTACATGATGGAATTTATCAAAGAAAAATGAAATGTCAGGAGGTCTATATACACAACCTACGAGCAATCTTTGCGAGTGAGCACTCAATTCAATCCAGAGAGCTTCAATGTCCTCGTTGTCGTATTTGGATATGTGTACACAATCCAGGCTAGTTTTAGAATAAATAGCGACTCCACCTCCAACCTTGTGTGTTCGATCTCTTCTCCAAATTTGGTATCCATCGGTGTTTACTTCGTTATCATATATATCCTGTGTCAAATGCGTTTCGGAGATGGTTAGAATGTCCAGGTTGGTATGTTCTATGAGCATTTTCACTTCGGGGAGGTTCTTTCGAAGGCCTCGTACGTTCGAATGGCCGACGGATATTCCTTGCTTTCCATTATCTCTCACCACATGTAGTGCATCAAACAGAGAGGAAGAAGGCCCCGGGTTGGGACATACATCACCACACATCAGTAGATATTCAAAGTTGAAGCTCGCATCGGAATTGCTGTAATAGTTGACTCTTGATTTCCTGAATCTAACTCTGGCTTTCCATACGGATCCAATATGGCGGATGTTGAGTCGATACAAAATGGGCAATATCGGCTGCGAAATCCAGTGGTTATCCAACCTATGCCTTCCTACACCGACATGGCACATATTTGATCCGATGTATACATCTTTGCCACTTAAACATGCCTGTATTCGCAAAGAAAAGCCGAGAAGAACCCAAAATTGAAGAGAGCTGAAAATTTTGCTTCTTCCCGCCATGCTGACCGCTGACCCATATAATAGTCTCAATTGAGCATTTGTTCCTCGACGGTCAGTGGTCTAGCGCCTTGATTTGTCCTCGGGAGGCCCGAGTTCAATTCACGCTCAGCACCTTTTTTTTCGGACTGGGCATTATGAAAGTGATTTACCTTTTTTTCCGTTCTCCAAAGACGTTACGTTTAATTTGAAAAAAAAAAAAAAAAAAAAAAAAAAATATATATATATATATATACAATTATGTATACAATGTGCCCTCCCGGTTGTTACCATAATGGCTTTATGGCAACTCCTGAACTTGGGCACAGGATGTACGGTTACACATTGTTGGATTGCATATATATATATATATATATATATATATGTCACCCTGAAGAAGACCACTAAATGTGGTCGAAATATAGGTGTCAGAAAAAAAGTATTGGTTCGTCTTCATTTGTGACAAATTTATATATATATATATATATATATATATATATATAAATTTGTCAAAAGTTGAAGATTCACCGGCGAATCCAATAAAGTGCTCTACAGTGTAGGAGCAGAATAATCCAAGAAGGAAAATCACTCAACTTTGATGACCATAAGTTTAATACAAACTTGTTTCGTAGGTGTTGCCACCCACTCCTCAGTTAAACTTACAATGCTTGATCCCTTGTTTGACTACGTTATTTATATGTATGATTTCGCAAGACGCACACTCCACCTAACCGTTAAAAAACCGTTAAAAATATGAGCGCGCCTAAAGAATACATGCGCGCGCACTACTTGCTTCGGTAGAACTTATTCTAGGGTCTGTTTTAAAATATATTTACGTCTGTGTCCACACGTTGAAATAAGCTCGTTTATCCTATTTAGCGAAGCCATTTGCGGTTTAGTTATTATCAAATGTTTTTCTGCAATACACAGATTGCATCGTTTCGTTTGATTCGAATATGCCTTGGCTTTTGCTAGAATTTTCCAGGTGATGTCATATTCCCTTTTTTCGGTCCTTTAACTGCCATAAATATTTACTTAATTCCGTATCGTTCTTTCTATTTTCATTGTTAAATGACGCCTTATGGTTACGCCATCTAGTTTTAAATTCGTTAGCTGTTAAACCTATATAGGTCTCTGCACTTTCTTGCGTCTTGACGGTAGCTTGATAAACTATTTCTTTAGTTAGACATTCTCCGTTCAATGGGCACTCTTCTTTCTTTCTACAACTACACTTCCTTTCAACATTATCTATACTACCTTGCTGTTCTGCCTTTTTCAGAGTGATCTCGTTGTGTCCATCTATGATTTGTTTAACATTAGGCATACAACTATAGCTTAACTTAAGTGTGTTCCTGTTAAATATTTTCCTTAATTCATGGCCGCTTGGAAAGCATTTATCTATTAACTTAAAGAACTCTTTACCAACATTAGTTTGAACGTTCTTACTATATGGCGGGTTAAACCATATCACATTCCTTCTTCGTGTACGCTGTTGTGTTGCTGCTCTAGGTGCTGGTGGGTTGAACCGGAGTTTATAATCATAACCGCTCTTCCGCAATGCTTCCTGATATTCTGGTGCCGCCTCATTGAATGTTTCTTCATCGCACGATATTTCAGAAAGTCTCATGTTAATTGATTCTGGGATGTTCCTAATGATGTTAGGCGGATGATTTGATTTGCTGTGTACATAAAGCGGGTGGTTTGCTGGTTTGGAGTATGGTTTGTACTTTCCAATGTTCAGGTCGAGCGTCACGTCGAGAAAATTAACTACTTTCTTGTTTGCTTCAATAGTGACACGTAATCCATTGTCCGCGAAAATTTTGCAAATTTCCTTCTTTACCTTCTCTATCTTGCTGGGCGTTTGTGACATTACCGCAAGACCGTCATCCCTGTATAGGCCGATGTCAATTCCTTGAATCTTCTTTAACTGTGCCAGTAGAAAACAGTCGACAAGCTCATATTTTTAACGGTTTTTTAACGGTTAGGTGGAGTGTGCGTCTTGCGAAATCATACATATAAATAACGTAGTCAAACAAGGGATCAAGCATTGTAAGTTTAACTGAGGAGTGGGTGGCAACACCTACGAAACAAGTTTGTATTAAACTTATGGTCATCAAAGTTGAGTGATTTTCCTTTTTGGATTATATATATATATATATATATATATATATATATATATATATATATATATATATATATATCGAACCGTGTTAGTGCGAAAACATAAGCTTACCGCAATATTGCGTTTAGCATTTCTTATTCACGGGTTGCCTCTTAGGAGCCTTTGATTTATCTCGTGAATACGTGATTAGCGTTGGATGAGATATAGTATACGGTGGCAAATAGACTAATTTTCACTTGACTAAGCATTGGGATGTAAACTTGTTTTTAATTTCCCAGTGTATTATGTCATCCAGTTGTCAAAGAGGTTGCACATAGGTTATATAACGATATATTTTTTTTTTCGGTTACAGATGGCAAAACTACCTTCTTTCACGTATAATATACCAAGCAAAGGCATTTGTTACGAATGCTTCAAGAGATCGTCAGGTTGTCCCTCAAAAATTAACGCCGATTCTTCTCCGTTTAGCCTTCATTGAAGAACAACAAAGCAAAGTGATGAAAGATCTCAACGACTATTTGGAACATCGCGTCGATAACACAATGGAGCAGCTCTCTAATTATCTCTCCACCGATGAAGTAAGAGCGCGCTTCACATCGTGGACCTTAGATGAAGTTCCAAAAGCAGAGAGCTCATGGCAAGTGACAGCAGATAAAATCAAAAAAGTACTATCAATCCGGCTGCGAGACATCATAGAGCAATGGGAAGAAGATAAGCAGGTATTTGCAAGTGCTCGCAAGTCCCTTGTACAACACTTTCAGCAGCGCTACAACATCGTTGAAGAACAACTGCTGAATCTCCAAGAAGCTGTCACAGGTGACAACGTCGATGTACCACAAGACGATATCTTTGATTCAAGCTTCACTTTGGGTGAAAAAGTCATCATTGGTGTCACTAGTCCAATCTGGTTCCCACTCGGTCTAGTCGCTTTGGTGATCGGTAGTCCTTTTGTCGGCATCATCGCCATAAAAGACAAAGTGGAAGAAAAAAGAAAAATAAAGCATTACGAAGCAGACAGATGCGGTTATATGGCCAAGAAATCCGCAAGTTACCTCAATGAAGCTACAGATAAACTTGTGCTTCGGAATTACGTAAAGGATCAGTTAGACGAAGGTGAGCTCTGCTTGAAGCAAATTGAAGCCCGTATCCCAGAGATGATCCAAGCTGACCAAATGCTATGTGCCCAACTCATTGATGAAACGCGTTCACAAAAAGAAATAACAGACCTTTATCAGCCAATTCTGGATGAAGGTTCTCGTCTCCGAGGGCAGTTAGCAGTATTTGGAATCCGTGACGTTCGTGTCGCTGCTATCGGTAGCGCTGAATTAGACTGGGAAGAGGACATCTCTTGCCGTCTTGGTACCGGTACGTTTGGTGCTGTGTACAAAGGGACAATGAAAAGAGATGGCGTTGATCGTGACCAACCAGTACCTGTGGCATTGAAAGTGTGCAACGACGTTCTCACACCTACAAATGCTAGCGATATCATGACAGAAGTAGAGCTTTTGAGGTAAGCAAATTTTATAAGTGGTTTATATTTCTTCACACTCTCTAAAAGGCTATTATGTATCCTGCATGACAGGCGCTTTATGAGCCAAGCGGGGCGAGCGAAACATGTCGCGCGAAGCGCTTCGCGCGACATGCTTCGCTCGCCCCGCTTGGCTCATAAAACGCCTGTCATACAGGCTAGCTATTAGGTCATGCCACTCCCTGAAAGAATAGTTCACCTTCAAGTGTATCTCTTGTCTATGAGATCAAGTCATGGTTGATTTAAAAGTGGCAGGACAATAATTAATTAATCTTACTTTTGATGTGACTGTTTAGTTTAATTATGCGCCGATTGTCTTCTTCGAACTTGTTTACCTTATTATAGGAAATTAACAATGCACTTTATTAACGCGATTTTACAAAATTCGTGTTAATTTAATGTATCTTAATTAATGTCGATGTAAATTTAATGCACGCTATTTTACAACATTGTTATTTTAAAGCACCTTTATTTCATTACAAAACTTTATTAGTTCATGACTCCTCTATTGGCTCTTCAGAGTCACATTTCACGGAGGCTTTGAAAGATCTTTTGAATTGATAGGGTCTAGTTAGGCTTCAAACCCAAATTTTCGGGTTTAAAAAAAAACTTAGAAGCATCCGCGCACTTGTCCTGGAACGTTTTATTGACGGAAGCGAAAACGCAGTTTGGCGTTCAGTAAATAAAGCAAGATGCTTATCGAAAAATTCGCGTTAATTTAATGCATGTAAACCTAACTTTTGAAACATTCGCGTTAATTTAGTGTAACGTAAATTTTCTTTGCGTTGTCAACGTGCATTGTTAATTTCCTATAATAAGGTAATCAAATAAACCACACACGCTATTTTCTTAACAATTCACTTACTCGCTATTATAACTAATGGTCTTTATTTTTTTATTTTTATCAGAAAATTAGAGCACCCTAACATTGTAAAGTTTTATGGAACATCACTTCTCAAGGATATGGACACCATAAGAGTTATCCTGGTCATGGAAAAGTGCAAAGAAAACTTGAAAAGTCGCATCTTTAAACATCCTGAATCAATTCCTGGAAAATCGGGAAACTCTGCTGTCGTCAGAGAGGTATGCCGCTGGGTGAAAGAGATTGCTGCTGCTTTGGACTTCATACATAAACAGGGAATCGTGCACCGAGATCTCAAGTTAAAAAACATCTTGGTATGAAACTATTTATATGTAAACTATTGTAAAATACTTGGACATTTATTGTTCCAGCTGCATAACAGCAAAGCCTGCTGTCAGTAATGAGACGGCCTGCAATTGAAGCTACTAATGCTTTTTTCTGACCTCTATCTAGACAAATTGCAACCAAACTGGCCAAAACGTTGTCTTAGACATTAAACTTATTTAGCTTTCTGCTCTGGGACAAGTGGTTGGTGGTTGGGCGGAGACTCGCGACTTCGTCGCGCTCTCCTGGGCTTCGCAGTCGACTTGTGGCATGTCTAGTTTTGGGATTGCGATAAAGATGAACCTTTTTTTGGTCCATCACTAGACTAGTGAAAAGTTTTAACAAGAAGTGGCAATTGGTAGGAGGAGAAAATATTTCTTTGGTTTTGGTCTCTTGCGTGTATCTCTAGCCCAGTTCACTGGATCACTCTTATTTGGGCACGTTTTTGAAGACTTTTTTCCTCCTGCATAAGTTGGTTATCCAAGATAGTTTTTGCCGTAAAAAGTGAATAAAACGTCACAAATGATACAAGGGCCGTGGGTCCTCACGGGCCGTTTAGGGTGGTATAGGAGTGAATGGGTTAAACGTTTTTTTTTTAGCTGTCAATGCTCAAGGTTTGGACCTTCGCGATATTCGTCAGAAGCATTACAGCTTTACTATCGTTTTGGCAAGTTGTGAATTATATTAAAAGAACAGAAGGGTTTTTACTGCACCTGCTAACCTAACACTCCCTTTCCCCCTCAACCTGGTTTCGCAACGTTAGAGAGCTATGTGTTCCTGATTAACCCTCGGTCGTACAGGAGGGGAGGGGGGGGGGGGGGGGGCACCCCCCCACCTTAAGGTTTTTCTCCCATGTTTTTAAGACTATTTGAGATTAGCACATGCTGTTTTCAGTAGCTATTCGTTTATCCTTGAGACTTAGACGACAACCGGTTGCTATGGAAAGGAGATCTGACGTCATAAGTAACATGTGGTCAAGCCATTTTTTTAAAAAAATGCGTTTTTTACTTTTTTACAGTGAAAACACATGTAAAATGCTACCAAAAGCATCAAAATGTTTAATTGGATGTTATTTTGCAACTCTAGCAAACAATATTCGCAATATCCGCATTTCTCCAAAAACTTTGAATTTGTAGTAAAATCCAAGATGGCGGTCATATTGGCGGCCATTTTGAATGACGTTACGGACCCCCAACTGCGCCACAACCCATAATATTTACCTTATCTTGTAAAGCACATCGCGGGCTATCTATTAGATGTAAAATATTTCCGAAATACTGCAACATTGCAAAAACCAAACCTTTGTACCACGGTGGGGGTATATAAGTTTGCGTGTACGTCCGAGGGTTAAAATACATGTATATCTTTTTTTTTTCCATTGAAGCTATCAGAGAACAACTCAGTGAAGATCACTGACGTTGGTGTATCTAAGCACGTAACAGACATCACAGGCACTATGGCGGGTACCCCCGTTTACCTTGCACCGGAAGTGTTCCATTCCAAGGTGTATGACTGCAAAGCAGACATCTACAGCTTGGGGATAGCGTTGTGGGAGATGTGGTATGGAGAGCAGGCCTTTGCTAACGTTCCTATAACAGTGTTAAACGATTTCTTTAGCTTTGTTGATGACGGCCATCGTCCTGAACATGTCCAGGGTTGCAAGCAGCCTCCTCATCGCTGGAAACAGCTGATGAGCCAGTGTTGGGAGTTCAACCCAAAGAAACGTCCCACAGCTAAGAAATTTTTGGAAGAAGTAATTTTACTGTTTACAGAGGTTGTAGTCCCATTATACTAACTTTTTACAACGCTGGGAATCGACCGGCTTCTAGAAATTAAGAGCCTTTTATATTCGGAGAATAATTTGTAGTTTATAGTGGCATGTTTACTTACTTTATTTGTTTAAGAGAAGGCTAATTATTTTGCTTGCTGATATTTTGCTTGTATTTATTAATTTGAATCGTGTTGTAATTATAGGATCGTGCTATATTGTAATCATAGTATCATAATGTATCTCAATCTGCAATGCTACGTATGAAGTGTGGTGGTAAATAAAAGAAAAAAATATAATACACAAGCAAAAACAACTCAGTTTTCGCTGCTCTCGAATTTCTTGCAAGAAATGATGAAATAAATTCAAAGAAGTGTTTGGCAATCATTTTTCTTCTTCCTGTTTTGCAAACAACAATTATAACCTGATTTTGCAACAGTACGATTCGCGGTATTTTGCATGCGGATTATGAAACTGTTTGGAATTATCCAAAAAAAAAAAAAATGGACAAATGAATGAAATATCAATTATATTTACTCTACTTATTTTTTTAGAGTTATCCTCTAGTCCCCCTAGATAAAAATAATGAAAGCAAAGGCATATTCAACCTTCAGCTCACTTCTAAGATCGTTAAGTTTTTTTTAGCTTAAAATATTAGGGATCATGTTTCCACTGATTGTTTCACACAGATTATTTCAGCTTTGCATAACTTTAAATGTATTGAGCCTTTCCTTACCAAACTAGGCAAGTGAGCAGCGGACATGCGCCAAAAAAAATTATTTTGACATCAAAAGTGGCAGGAGATAATACAATATGACATTCTTGAATGTCCAAAATGTTTCGTTTTGCCGTCTGTTCAATTTCATTCGTGAAACTGTAAAAGGGCTCACAATAAAGCGAACTAGTTCAAGCATGTGTTCCCAGTTTTCCATCCTTACGTAACCGTGAACCAATTTGAGACCATATGCAAATTACGTCCGAAATTTGCATATCAGTCTTTTAGCGCTCGATTGAAAGTGTATTTTGTTCTTTCACTTATCAAGGCATGAAGAACAAAATAAGTGAAGTTTAAATGCTGTAAATGGGCAGAAGCTCGCATTTCAAGCCGCGTGCGTGACAGACCACATGTTTACAATATGGTAAATTTGGTACAATATGGTAGAATATGGTACATATGGTATAATATGGTACAATATGGTAGATTTTTGTCACTCACGTGATAAAAATCTTGACAACCGTTGCTACGCCACCATATGTGTAAAAAAACCCGAGTCGCGTCCTCTTAATACAGGTGCTGTGACAATTGTTTGATGTAGAAGCAAAAGCGGTCGGGATAGTGGTATTTATTTCGCTTCAGTACGTTCTGCAGTTATGAATCAAAATAAAGAAACCGACAAATTGCCGCAAGAGAGGCGATCGCGATGGATTTCTGCTATTATAATATAGAGGGCAAGATTGGCTGACGAAGAGGGCATTTCTTCTTAATTGAAGGCAAAATTACTCGCTCCTGATTGATCGAGCATCAAAATTTCTCACTCGTGATTGGTTGAGCGCGTCGTTCTCGTTGCATTCATTTGGCTTGGTGGGATTTTGAAGAAAATTTACAAACGGGGCGCTCGCATGTTTCGCCGGATATTTTGTTATAAAAAAGGAATGAAATCGGAAGATACCCAAGAAAGGAATTCTACAGGTGAATCAGACAGCATTTTACGCCAAACAGGAAGCAATTATTTGTGTCAAATCTTGGATTAACTAGGCGCCTGCAGGCCAGTTTGCGACGTTGAAGACCTCGTAGAAATTCATTCATGGCGACAAAAGGACTTCATTGAAAAAATGCGGATTTCTGCGGACCAAAAGAAAAGAACTTTGACAGATTTTGCTGAAAGGGAAAAAATACGTTTAACAAGAGAAAGAATAGGGATGATATCTGTTTACAAACATTATTTTTGTTATTCAAATGTGCCAACCACTGGAACAAAAGAAACCTTTGTTTCGGCAGCCAGTAAGGCTCTGGTTGGCACATTAATAACAATTGGTGACGTCATTGATATCTTCCCTATAGAGCGTTTTCACTCACGTGACCTTCAGTCCCGTGGGACGCAAATGACAAAGGCCATGGCAGCCATGTTGGTGTTCCCAACAAAAGAAGTTAATTAAATTCTTTTGTACGGGAACACCAATATGGCGGCTATGACGTCAAGTGAAAACGCTCTATAAGGCTAAAAGAAGTAAAAGAAAGCAATTAAATCGCCAAACGTGCAAGCAAGTTTGAACTCGCCATTTATTGTTGTTGTCAAAGCGGCAAAAACTTCAAACACAGGTACGCTTAAGCTTAAATGAAACTTGCTTTGTTTTTGTCGTAAAGTTTCTATTAACGATAAAAATTAGGCTATGTTCTCCACATGTAAATAACAGCCAAATGTATCTTTGACCGATTAGAAATTTTTTTAACTACAGCGAGTTGAAAAGTTTTTCTTGTCAGTTTGCGAGAGTATTTTCTCTTCGGGCTATAAGTCGGGCAAAAAGAGTTTTGAACGATATTGTGTAAGCCAGACATTTTGTATACCTGCCAAGTCTCACGCCTGCGAGTCCGAAATTCCGATCTCACGCCTATGGAGCAATTTCGCACGCCTGACTTACAGATTTGAACTACCAGCCTTAACTGATCATGATCCAATTAAAAATATAGTTACGTTCATGAAAATGTGGAACCTTTTTTGTAGGTTTTTATCATTCTAAACATTACAATTACAGCTGGATGTTATTAAACGAAGGTCTGAGATCCATGGAAACTTATTATTATTCGGAACATCTTCGCAAAACTTCGGACATCTTCGGAATAGATCGGGTTATCTTCGGATTTGGTCGGGCCGCCTTCGGAAATCCTGGAACTCCCACGAAAATATTCTCACGCCTATCACTCGGAAAAAGTTGGCAGGTATAATTTGGTTTCTGGATAAGCGGCTATAACGGGGATAGATATAATGTTGACTGGGTTTCATTAATACTCGAAAACGACAAAAAAAAAACAAGATTAAAGGAACGTCGAACAAGCGACGCAGCTGAGAACAGAAAGATGAAAGAGAGAGGAATCAAAAGGAACAAAAAAAGCCAAAGTGATTGTAACCGAAAAAATCGCAGCAAAGAAACGCAAACTCGATGATGAATCTCCACAAGCTAAAACCGAAGCCCCCAAGGATATTTCATGTATTGCCCTACTGAAATATTTCATAGTTTCGCCTTTTCTTTTACGCAAATTCGACCAAAACATTCTCGGCTGTTGTTTGCGCTCGTACGATTTCCGTTTTTATGGTTTCGATAGAGACCTAAAACTCCCTGATGATGTCTGCCATAGTTAAACGAAGTGTGTAGGAGAAAAAAATAACTTTTGCAGCTCATAGTTCGCAAGTGCTGCCCTGTCTATCTTTCAAACTGATCGTAATTCTCCACGCATGTACACAACTTGTGTGCCAGAACATGACTGAGTTTATCGTTTAGTGTTGTCTATGCTTCTTGGTCAGTTCCAAATGAACACAAGCCATATAATTTGAACAGGATTCTGCCTGCAAGCCTTAAAACCTAGGCAATGAGCAAACGAAACTGTTCCTTCTCTTTCCGCGGTGATCAAGTTAAAATCGAGATTTTGAGTCATTCATATGCTGGAAATGTCAGTCTCACCTTCGTTAAACAAACTTGTTTGTAGCAATGATTTGGCTTTGTAGTACGCTAACTATAAATACGGACAATATTTTATTATAAGCTCCAGTAGTATAGGCTTCGGAAAGATTTAAAATGCTGGTGGGTGTAAAGGCTGTTGATTCAACTGTTTGAATAGGGGCAGTCCACCTGAAAGAAATTTCAACATGGGATGGATTCTAATTTCCGAGATTTTCCCCAAATATCGATTCCAACTTCTTAGCATATTCCCAAATGGAAAAAGAACAAGTCAAATGAAGATTTTCCCCAGACTTTGCCTCACATCCCGAAGTATTCATTTCTAAAATTAAATGCGACAACTGTATAACTCGCATTTGCACGTGCACCCTATTACTGCTATTACGCAATCGAAAGTAATTCCCCAATATGACGTCGGATCTGTCGTGACGTCACGTGAAAACGATCTATATGTTTTATATTTGTCTGAATGTTACGAACTTCAGCAGCCACAATGTATCAAGTTGAATCACAAATGTAACGTTTGGTGAAAGTCAGTGAAGGATTTTCAAATTTTTACAGACTAGCTAGTCTTCAACACTGAGGAGAATTGGAAAGCCAGTTAAGTGAAATCTAACTGTGAATGATTAATGAATGTAGTGTTTTCTCTCGATCCTACGTGTACCGCGTTTTATATACATCGGTTTTTATATACATCGATCATTCGGTGGCAAAAAAGTAAAAAAAGTTCCCATTTTCAAGTGGTTTATAGCCTGAGGCGAAGTGTTAGTGACGTCATGTCAGCTGATATAGCAACTTGAAGCTCATGGAAGATTGGATTTATTTACAATATAAGGAAAAGGAAAATGACGAAACGAAACATATCAAGTAAAAGGAACTTACATTATTGCCGGGTTTGACGAGAGTTCCATTCGATAATGATCTCGTTTTCTTTCTTTTTGAGCAACAGATAAATGGAAGTAATAAAAAGTTAAAGTTGACCTTGCATGCACGAGTGATTGCGAAAGACTGATTAAAGGTTTCAAATGACATACAGTGTAGTAACGTTCGTGACAGATCACCTAGTGTGATCGGAAAAGCGACTGTAGATGTAAAACAAATCATAACAATTTATTGAATTAATTATCGTACCTTAGGGGCACTTACAAGACTCTTAAATCTTCTTAAAGCACGACTTCACTACTCGAAGAGTTGTTGTTCTTGCTCTTGATTGTGTTGGCTTTGATGGCCAAAAATGTTTGTTGAATAGCTTTAGATGGAAAGCTAAGAACTAGCGTTTACTCTTAAATAACTTATCACGTTATAACTTAAATAACTTATCGCATCAGTACGAAACTCCAGAGGGCACCACGTGATAACGATTTTCCCGCCGTTTCTCACTCAGTTTTCACAGTACTGTTGTTTCTAAAAGCATCCTATTACACCTACTAGCGTTACAGTTCTACTCAGTTGTTCAACAACGTGATTCGTGATCTGTATTCTTTAACTAGTCCACTTAAGCTAAGAAGAAGAATTCAGATTGCTATTAGTTTTCTATCTTGCTTCCTACAGTTGAGTTTCATCGTATGCTCAATGCTAGACAAAATCTTATTAAACAACACAATGGATTCTACATTGTGAATTTTCGATTGTGTAGTAGTTATACTACTAGCTATACTTCGAATTCTTAACTTCTTATGTGGCTTTAAAAGCCAATTTCACTACTCGTAGGGCTCTTCTTCCAAACTAAGCCGTCGTACCCTGAATACCAAATGTTCTCTCCCTCTCTACACGCTCTCGTGATTGAATAAAAGGTTGTGTTTATGGAAGTGGGTCTTGAACTCGTGTTCGATCATTCCGATGTAGATTTTGGTATCGTGACCTTGGGCAGACTGTTGCCTTGTATACAAGTTTGGAGTGAGACATGCGCCGTTAAGAGGGCAAATATCGTTATTTCTACAACTGCACGATGTCTTGGGTCTGTTAGGTGCATTCAATCTGAGGATTTTGGCATTGTGGCGATTGATGATGTTGGCCATGTTGTCCATACAGCTGCAGCTAACCTTGATGTTATTTCGATTAAAGAAGTGTCGGATTTGTCGGTACAGTCATCAGATAAGCCACACATGTGGCTAATTTTTTTGATGACGTTTTTTGTGATTTGGTTGGGGAGAGGAAAGGCTCAATGTATTTATGGAATACATGAATTCATTTCATGCTATTAGTTTTACGTTTGATTGGTCTTATTTTTAAACAGGTTAATTTTCTTGATGTTACCTTCTTGCTTGATAGTGGAGTAATCTCTACGGATTTGTATAGCAAGCCCACGGAAAAAAACACATGCCACGGAAAAAAAAAACACATGCCAAGCTTAGGTAAAATAGAAGAGTTCAATTCAGCCTCGACAAACAGACATCGCTACCTGGAGCGACTGGAACAGTACTTTGTAGCTAACGGCGTTCCTGCGTATTCGGCTAAGTCGCACAAACGTAGGGCGACCTTGATATCTGTTATCGGTTCTAAAGCCTACGATGTCCTTTCGGATCTGTGCTCTCCAACAGCTCCTTCAGCGAAAACGTATGCACAACTTGCAACCATTCTCAAGAATCATTTCGCGCCGAAGAAACTTGTCATCGCTGAACGATACCGATTCCACAACTGCATTCAACGCGAAGGTGAGAGCGTCGCCACCTTCGCTGCCAACTTAAAACAATTGGCGTCGACGTGCAACGTTGGCACGCATCTCAACGAAGCGCTGCGTGGTCGTTTCGTCTGTGGTCTTCGCAGCAAAGAAATCCAGAAAAAGTTACTAACCGAAGAACACACATTCGACGAAGCTCTCAAGAATGCACACGGCACAGAAGCGGCCGAGAAAGACGTCGCTGCATTTCTCAAGACACCGCAACTCCGGTAAACAAGCTTGATTCAGAGCCCCGTCGGACTTTCCGTCCTCGCAAATCACGCAAGCCTCCGGGCAAGGTCCACGACAGCAAGAAGCCTTCCCAGCACAACAATAATAGAACTTCAGAATGCCTTAGTTGCGGGAAAACAGGTCACCCTCGCTCCCAGTGCAAATACAGGAATTACACGTGCCATTCCTGTGGGCGATCGGAACACATCACTGATGCATGCAAAAGCAAATCTCAGAAGGTGCACAAAATGGAAGAGCCCTTATCTCCACAGGCTGACCCATCTTCAGTTGATCCATTTTCGTTTGCACTGTACAACAGAACAGATAGAAATGGCATTTAAATTCCGGTCGAACTACATAGAGTACACCTTTTAAGGGAACTTGACACCGGGGCAGGTGTCTCGATCATATCACAGGAGACTTACAACAGGTACTTCAATGGAACTCCTCTCCAGCCCTCCAGTACTCGCCTACACACCTACACAGGGAACCCAGTCCAAGTATCTGGTGAATTTCATGTACAACTGAAGTACCAAAATCAGTGTGTGACTGTGCCACTTCTAGTAGTTGAAGGCTCAGGGCCGTCTCTTTTCGGAAGAGATTGGCTTTCTCGTGTCAAACTCGACTGGAAGAGAATATGCAGTATCCATGTGTCAGATGCAGGCCTACTACAAGACCTGATAAAGACGCGATTGCACACCACGATCCAGTCTCACCCCAGTGTCTTTCAGCCTGGCCTTGGGACAATCAGAGGAATCACAGCTAAATTGGAGATGAAGACTGATGCCCAACCTAAGTTCTACAAGGCTCGCCCAGTCCCTTATGCTCTCCAAAAAGCAGTTGAGGCCGAGTACAACCGACTTGAATCCGAGGGCATTGTTGAGAGGGTGGAATTCAGCGAATGGGCAAGGCCCATGGTTCATGTACCAAAAGCAGATGGTACCACACGCTCATGTGGCGACTACGCGGTAACTGTCAACCCACAACTTAATGTCCCACAGTATCCAATCCCACTGCCTGAGTATGTTTTTGTCAAACTGTGCGGAGGAACAAGATTCACCAAGCTTGATTTGAAGAGCGCGTTTCAGCAACTCCCGCTCGACCCAGACAGCCAACAGTTTGTCACCATTAATATGCATCAGGGTCTCTACCGTTACAAGCGATTACCCTTCGGTAGTGCTTCATCCCGGCAATTTTCCAGCGCACTATGGACGTCATCCTTCAAGGCCTGGAACATGTTGCGAGCATTCAAGATGATATTCTAATCACAGGTAAGGATGATGATCGTCATATCAAGAATTTGAACAGTGTTCTCAGCCGTTTACACGACTATGGCTTAAGACTTCAGCTCAACAAATGCAAGTTCATGCAGAAGTCAGTAACTTACATGGGCTGCATCATTTCAGCAGAAGGAATCTCCCCGACCGAGGAGAAAGTAGAAGCCATCAAGCAAGCACCACGCCCTGAGAACTCCACCCAGTTGAGATCTTTCCTTGGAATGACTAACTACCACGGCAAATTCATCCGTAACCTGGGTTCAATTCTCCAACCGCTCAGCAAGCTCCTTCAGAAAAAATCAAGCCTTTGTATGGTTCCCCAGTGCGAGGAAGCTTTCACCAAGGCAAAGGACTCACTCTCGTCTTCACACGTGCTAGTCCACTATGATCCTAGCCTTCCAATGATTCTCGAAAGCGATGCAAGTCAGTATGGCATCGGAGCCGTCATACTTCAGCGTTTCCCCAATGGAGATGAGAGACCTATAGCCTATGCATCAAGGTCTTTGAATTCATCTGAGAAGAACTACAGTCAAATGGAGAAAGAGGGCCTAGCCATCATTTTCGGAGTCACCAAGTACTACATGTACCTCTTCGGACGTAAGTTCGCACTACGAACTGATCACAAACCACTGTTGAAGATTTTCGCACCAGACTCTGCCACACCTGTCCTGGCAGCCGCACCTACAGCGCTGGTCCCTTCTCCTCTCGTCGTATCAATACGAAATAGAGTTCAAGCCTTAAGTGCTGACGCCGTTTCTACGCTTCCACTTCAGTACAAAAAGGATGCAAGCGTTGAAGATAGAGTCTTCCATGTGGCCACTCAGCATCTGAACAGACACTCAGACTCTGCTTCAGAAATTGCCAGAGAAACTTCCAGGAACCCAACAATGGCAAAGGCACTATCTCTTACGCAGAGCGGTTGGCTTGTCAACTTCTGTTCTCAACCTGAGCTCAAGCCATTCTTCCATCGCAAGCACGAGCTTTCAGTTGAACAAGGTTGCCTTATGTGGGGTCTGCGAACCATCATACCTCCTACCCTACAACAGCCAATTCTGAGGGAATTGCACAAGGCTCACCCAGGAGTTGCACGCATGAAGGCAACAGCGCGCAGTAATGTGTGGTGGCCAGGGATCGACAGCGACATCGAGGAGACAGCTCGCAAATGCCAACAGTGCATCAAAACCAGGAAGGCTCCCCCAGCTGCACCACTCTTTCCTTGGTCATGGCCTACAGCTCCGAGGCAGCGCAAACAAGTGGATTTCGCCACCCATCAGTCTAACCACTATCTGGTCATGGTTGATGCTCATTCAAAGTGGCCCGAGGCGATTGGTCCCATGAAGACTACCACTGCAGAATCTACCACCAATGCTATGCGCAACATTTTCTCAAGATATGGGCTCCCAACTCAAGTCGTTAGTGACAACGGCCCTCCATTCAAGTCTGCTGAGTATGAAGAATTTTTGCGACAAAACGGTATCCAGGGAATATTGGTGTCCCCTTACCATCCATCATCCAACGGTCTGGCGGAACGAATCGTGCAAACTTTCAAGTACTCTCTGGAGTCCTCAGCAACTGTTCCAATTTGTTTTCTGCAGCAGCGAATTCAGAACTTCCTGCTGTCCTACCGGAGCACTCCACATGACACAACCGGATCTTCTCCCGCCAAGCTATTCTTACAGTGAGAACTGCGAACACGGCTCTCCCTTGTAAGACCTGACCTCACCAGTCATGTTACTCGTCAGCAAGATGAGATGAAATTACACCATGACAAACATGCCAAGTTCCGAAAAATAGCTATTGGTGACGCCGTCCTTGCACGCGACCATTTGTCAAGTCAAAGGTGGAATCTGGAAGAGTGAAACAACACACCTCACCACACTCTTATCGAGTGCAGTTAGATGATGGTCGAGTTTGGATGCGTCATGTGGATGATGTTCTAAAGAACAGTCCCAGCCCTAAACCAACCGAATCACGCACACCACTGGTGGAGGCAACGGCTCCAGCAAATTCTGCAAATGCTAATCATCGTCCTCAACCACCTGTCTCAGCCTCATCTCCACAGAACGACGTGGCCCCCACAGAGACACCACCTGTTCCAGCTAGTCCGGTGCTGCGTCGATAAATGCGCAGTGCAAAACCACCTCAGAGACTAAATGAACAGATGTGAGCTTGAGCAATGTTACTGAACAAATGCTCCTGTTTACTTCTAGTTTTTAAGTTTAAGGTTTTATGCTAAGAGACTTGCGAACACAATTTTGGTCTGTTTAAGCTGTTTATTAAGAAACATTGCGTGACAACAAACCTCTGCGGGGAGGTGTTATAGTGATATTAATTGTTTCTAGTGAGCCCGCAGTGTCCAGCGGTTGCTCTGTATGTAACCTCGTGCTTTTAAGATTACAATCAGTTGTTGGTTCGCCATCTTGTGTGTTTGTTGTCTGTTGAACTTTTCCCCGAGAACATAACAATTTGTTATATCTGTGTCGAACACCTTTAAGAGCCGTTAGGTACTGAGAAATAATAAACCTAACTTTGAAACTGATTTAGCACTTTATCTCTTTAAGTTTGTATGTCGTTATTTACGGTTTTTTGTCAATTAAAATATCAGACAATTATAGTTTATTTGGGTTAAATCTAAGAGAGTTTGGATGAATCTGGTGACTGCCCCTTTCACACATTTAAACTAGATGTGGTTAGTCTTAGGGCCAATTAAGCTGAAGTCATGATAGTAATTTAGTTCAAAAACGTTTCGGGTGTAGCCCTTCAATAGTGTGATGACCGTTATATTTTCACGCGTGTAAGGAGTTACATCTTGAAATTAAGCGCGAGCGCGCCCATTAGAAAAATGAAGGCTCGCGCACATGCAGTTCACAGGAAATGGAAAGCATTGTTTAGGCCCAAAAGTTGCATACTGACCGAGGTGCTTCCAGCGGCGACTTGAGCCTGTGAAAAGTCCGAGCAAACTCCTCTCCAAGATGCCATTGTGGCCGCCCGTGTGGAACGCTTCTTAGCTGTAGGCCAGTGTTTACCGAAGCGTTCACGTGTACGTCGACCAGTTTCCCCGATGTCCAGGAAGGGGGCAACGACGCCAAGAGATGCAGTTCACCACGTTTTCTGTTCGACATGTTTAGTGTTCATGATAGTGATTGAATATTTAGGGACGCGTACATGGATGTTTGACGTGATGCATTTGCAGGCCCGGCACCGGGAATGCTGACACGCGACGAACCTGGTAGACATGCGTGACATTTGTTTGAATTGTGTACCAGGGTACAAAGTCTTAAGGTTAGTTTTCTCATTTACCTTATTAACTCTATTTAGTCTGGTCTTTCTTTGAATTCATAAACCTGTGGTTTAGAACCTGTTATTTTTGTTTTTTTTTTGGTTCGCAAAACGGGACGATAGAAAAGATAAAAAATGTAAATTAAAGTTTCCGGGTAATCGGGCTACCTAGAAGTGCTCCGTTCCACGACTCACAATTCTATTTCAATTTTTCATGTATGTTTGTTTCAAAAGACAGCGTGGTTAGGACCATAAACTTAAATTTGGAGGTTATGATTCACGATTGTGAATAGCCAACTAATTTGGAAGGCAATGAGATTAATGTCAATGGTAGGCGTCCAAGGAAGGGCCTACTTGAAATGAGAATCAAATATATTTTTATATTACGTCAAAAAACATAGTTCTATCAATGGAGACCTACAGATAATGGTCTAAGTACTACACAATTAGTACACAACTAAAATGTTACTTTTTTTGTTTACTTTACTATACTTGCGGACGTCCTGGAGATTGGATTGCAACTTGAAAATAATTAGCCATTTCTCATCTTCGACATTATGCCTTGAATCAAATAACTGCTAAAAATTTATTATGAATGTTTTGGACATCACTCGGCACTTTTTCCTTTTGGTGCATGTTCAAAGAGCATTTGTGTATGAGCAGTCGATAGATTTTGTAAGGAATAGACAAAAAAAAAAGAATAATCCCTGGGGCAACGAATACTCTCTTGCATGTGCATAATACTCTTTCGCACCCCCTCCCCTCCTCCCATACCCCACCCTTCGCCCCATCCTTTCCATCCCTAGTAACCCTAAAGTCACCTTAGGATATTATCTTTCGTGCATGGCTGCACTCGTACTCGAGCTCGAGTTTACACATACGTACAACGAAGCTGCAAGGAGCAAGACAACAGACCACGTTTGCTCCTTGAAAAGCGATCTTTCGTATGGCTTTTTGATATCCGTAAAATTAAATTGCTATTATAAGCAAAATGGCTTCGGGTAAGAGGAAAAACATTGACGAAATCGACGATCTAGCAGAAATGTTTCAAGCGATGACGGCGCTTGATATTTCGTGTAAAGGATTAAAGACGCTGGAAGATATGAAAACTCGAGTAAAAGACGAACTACATCTGTCAGTGAAGACACCCAGCTGGACTGCAGGCCAGGTACGAATGCCCAATTTTAAAGAATAATGGCAGAAAGTGAAACATGTGCATATAAATGCCGAAACCGATTAGTATCCAATTATATAAATGTGGTCGTTCAAAACATCCTACCACTGGCGAAGTGTTTTACCGTCTAACGAAACATCAAGTTTGTTTTGTTTTTAAGCTAGCATACAAACATGCTTTAAAAGGAGTCGTTGTTGGATTTTGCTGAAAGAAGACTGTAACAAATTTCACCGGCCTTTTACAATCGACACACAACATAAAACGACTGCTTTGAAATGGTCATTCCTAAAATTGTATTAAGTATCATATGCAAAAACCGACCCTATCAATAGTCATTGAATTACTACCATTTTTTCGTATTATTGCGCAAGAATAACATTTTATATTATCGGTAATGGCTGGAAAAGAACGGCTTTAAAATTAGCAAAACAATGCTCACATTTACGTATATTAAACGCGACAAAACAGTTTAATAATAACCGTACGTATTCCAAATATTTAATGGCTAGACGCTTTCATTCTGGATCGATCGAGAAGCACCACTCCACTGTGACCAACACAAAACTGAGTATCTGTGTGAAAAGAAATGAAAAGTAGGACATTTTACAGTGTTATATATCATGGAGTATCATTGTTAAACGGCATGATTGCGTTTGTAGTTTGTACTACTTTATTATTCAAAGCCTTACTTGATTTTAAGCGTCTGACGGGAAGCGTGCGTCTATTGTCAGTCAATCATGATTCTGTTTTCATTCTACTGTATAATCACGAAAGCGTTACTGATCGTAATGGCTTGGCTTATGTGTGCTTATTGCAATACGCTCACACATTGTAATTATACGTATATTATAAAAACATTTAAAGTGAATACAATAAATATCAATAGCGAGCCAAACAGCTAATTGAAGCTGTCGCCCTTATGAGTTTTCACTTTCTGTTTTCCGGGAAAAAGTCCATTGTTTTCCCGGAATGTAAACTGATAACATTACGTCTGTAGTGCGAACTTTGACACCATTGAATTACTTTGTGGGATTTTAATTGTCATAGAAAATGCCAAAATATCGATCGATAACCGTACGCATTCCAAATATTTAATGGCTAGACGCTTTCATTCTGGATCGATCGAGAAGCACCACTCAACTGCGACCGACACAAAACTGAGTATCTGTGTGAAAAGAAATGAAAAGTAGGAAATTTTACAGTGTTATCATGGAGTATCATTGTTAAATGGCATGATTGCGTTTGTAGTTTGTACTACTTTATTATTCAAAGCCTTACTTGATTTTAAGCGCCTGACGCGAAGCGTGCGTCTATTGTCAGTCAATCATGATTCTTGTTACAATATTGTTATTGCGTGACACCATCACAGCCTCGTGTCGTGCTACGTCACAACCTTGTTTTCAATAAAACTTTACTTGTTGAACCGCCATCTTGAATCGGAGTCTCTTCTTCTCTCTCGTCTTCTGTTTATCTGTACGAAGACATTACGAGTTCAACTTGTTACATGGTGGCAGCGGTGTAAAGAAAGACTTCGTCAGTGACTACTGCTGTCGTCGTTTCTACTCCGGACCCAAAAAAACTCACTGTTTGCTCCACGACTAATCACTGCTCTAGCACGTGCACCTTGGCGTCACCTTCGCCGCTCGTAAGTCGCTGATAAACAAGTATTATGCCCGACACAGCGGTGCTGAAGCTCCCGAAGCACCGCGTTTTCGCCGTCCTCAAGTCTCTGCTCCAAAACCTTCTTCGACTATCATTAAGAAGCTGAAAGCTCATCTCGCCAGATATGGCATCCCTAAGCAGCTGGTTAGCGATAATGGCCCGCAATTTGATTCTAATGAATTCAAAAAGTTCACCAAGAGCTGGGGCATCGAGCACACAACAACTTCACCTCACCACAGTAAAGCCAATGGCAAAGTAGAGTCGGCGGTGAAAGTTGCCAAGCGAATGCTTCGCAAGACTACCAAAACAGGTGAAGACCAGTACTTGGCCCTGCTTAACATCAGGAATGTACCTACACAAGGCGTAGACAGCAGCCCGGTCCAACGACTCATGGGGAGAAGAACCAGAACCCTGTTACCAACCACACAGTCCTTACTTGAGCCGAGGAATCCAGTAAATCGTCACGAGTCTGAGCAACTACGCTTAAACCAAATGAGACAGGCGAAGTACTACAACCGTTCTGCCCATGACCTGCCTGTGCTGAAGGCAGGTGACACGGTTCGAATGACGCCATTTGTGCTTGGTCAGAAATCATGGGACAAAGCTGAAGTGACCAGAAGGCTTGACGAGAGATCCTATGAAATCCAGTCTAGCGGAACCACTTACAGGCGCAACAGACAGCACCTGGTTAAGACTGCTGAACCCCCTGTCCTGCAGAAAACCTCTGAACGAGGCAAAGCGGATGCGAAGATCGGAAGTGACCATCCAGCCGACCTGCAACCCCAAACCCTGCAACCCCAGGCTCCTGTTGTGCGGACCAGTCCAGAGAAGGACCATGTGCAGTCCAGTCCAAGGAAACATCATGCAGGAGAGAAAAGTACTACCCCCTCTTCTAGGCGCACCCGTTCCGGACGACTGATAAGAGAACCAGCGAAGCTAAGTGACTACGTCAGGATTTGAACTGTTCTCTTGCGATAACACATTTAGACTTTTGCAGTGCTTTTCATTTTGTTTATATTTTAAGTCTTGCTACCAATTGACTTTGAACAATATTACGCAGTTGTTGTTATGTATTTTTTTTCTCTACCCTTTATTACTTGCCATTTCTAGCTTATCAAAAAAAAAAAAAAAACAATGGGGAGGATGTTACAATATTGTTATTGCGTGACACCATCACAGCCTCGTGGCGTGCTACGTCACAACCTCGTTTTCAATAAAACTTTACTTGTTGAACCGCCATCTTGAATTGGAGTCTCTTCTTCTCTCTCGTCTTCTGTTTATCTGTACGAAGACATTACGAGTTCAACTTGTTGCAATTCTGTTTTCATTCTACTGTATAATCACGAAAGCGTTACTGATCGTAATGGCTTGGCTTATGTGTGCTTATTGCAATACGCTCACACATTGTAATTATACGTATATTACGAAACATTTAAAGTGAATACAATAAATATCAATAGCGAGCCAAACAGCTAATTGAAGCTGTCGCCCTTATGAGTTTTCACTTTCTGTTTTCCGTGAAAAAGTCCATTGTCCATTAAGTCTGTAGTGCGAACTTTGACACCATTGAATTACTTTGTGGGATTTTAATTGTCATAGAAAATGCCAAAATATCGATCGAAGCTAGTAAATAATGTTGTAAACATCGTCTTCAAGGACTAATTTATTTCATATATTTTATAAATGCTGGCAATTGGAATTTAAAGCCATTCTGACCGTTTTTTTTTTTTGGCTTTTGGGATCCGGGGGGACGGATTTTGCCCCGTTTTAGAACGTTGGTGTTGGGATCTTGTTATACATAAACTTTTTTCCCTTTATTTAGGCCTTTTGCGTTTTGTCAGATGCAAAAGACGAAGATGTCAAAAAAAGGGAAATTATATTGGACCTTTATACGAAAGCCGAGTGCTGCCTAAATAAAGTGGACGAAAAAATTCTGAGTTCACTGCAGCAAAACATTGGCAACGTTAGGGAAAAGCTGAACAGTCATAAATTTCAACTGACGCATAAGGAATACTTCCTTCTTGTAGCAGGTAAACGGTTATGACATAAATAATCACACACTATAACTGACACGAGTTCAAATTTATGCCTTACAGCACCTCACCTCTCCATTTTTACGGAGACTGCCTCTTAAAATTTAGATTGAAATATTATTGAATAGTTAAAGTGCCTCTGTGATCAAATTTTTGATTTTGATTTTTTTTACATTTTCGTGTACTATTAGACTTTCTTACTCATTTTGCCAAATTTCAATCCATTACGAACATCAGAAGTCATTTTATTTTAACATTTATTTCCGAGAATTTACGGCCGCCATTAATCAACCTTGTTCCAAGGCTTGGTTGCGAATGGGAGAAAGTGACGTCAAAGACAGTCAAACATACCTCACGGGTTGAAATTATAATAACAATAAGCATCGAAAATTGCACGAAGAACAAGTCCAAAGTTTTTGTTGCTTTTCGCGTGATTTTCAATTCTTATTGTTATTATAATTTCAACCCGTGAGGTATGTTTGAGTCTTTGACGTCACTTTCTCCCTTTCGCAACCAAGCCTTGGAACAAGGTTGATTAATGACGGCCGTAAATTCTCGGAAATAAATGTTAAAATAAAATGACTTCTGATGTTCGTAATGAATTGAAATTTGGCAAGATGAGTAAGAAAGTCTAGTTGTACACGAAAATGTAAAAAAATGAAAATCAAAAATTTGATCACAGGGGCACTTTAACCTTCATGTACTATATTGCATGTAATATGTTGCATTTGGGAGCTTCTTATTCATTGACACTGAATATGTATTTATTGAGTCAGAAGAATAGCACCTAGATTTCCCTTACGGGTTCAGAATGAAGACGACCATTGAGAAACATTACACCTTCACGCGCGGCACTCAAATTGGCAACAACAAAATGGTTTTTTTTTTATTTTGCGTTTACTTTTAATTAAACTCAAGGAACGTTGCAGGTATGGAAGAGATAATTCACGTTATTTTGTTTTTCAATTGAAATTTTTATGTGCTTTTGTTTTAAGAAATGATATTATTTTTTTCTGAAGCATCTCAGCGGTCCGGAATCCTAAATCCTTGAATCTGATTGGCTAACTACGCGCGCTCCAGCGGTCCGGATTTTCCCATCCGGACCCCGCGTACGGACCGCTCCTAATTTTACAGAAAAATTTTGTTACATTTTTAAACGCCGTGTAAAATGTAAAATAATGGGAAAAGTTTAAGCAATAATGGATTCGGAAAACGACAGCTATCATAGCGAAAGCGAATTTTATTTGGTTTCTCTACATTAATGAGATGTAAAGTTCAGTTTTACTGTTTTACTTTTCTGCCAGGCTTCTATGACAAACTGTTTGCAAAACCAGTTTCCTATAGAAAAAAATAAACACGTTATTTACCGGCCTAGGTCGGTAAATAACATATATTTAATGGCCATCTTAAAATATGACACAGACCTACTGATAACTTGACAGTAATAATCTGCAAATTTATTGAGCATAATACAGTTGTAAAGCGCTTGAAAGATTTTAGTCTATTCTGGTCCGTGGTCAATGATGTCACAATAATGTTGTCATTAAAAAAAATTGAAGTGAGATTCCACAGTGCGCACGTTTTGGCTAATTTGTGTTTTAAGCTGAAAAAGATGCCCCAGTCCCCTAGTTTGTTCTTGTCTGTAGCCGCCATAAGTTTTAATATCCCATAATATTAATTCCATCCTGATGTGACACATGTAAATGTCCTTATTGCCACATTGGCTTGTTTGAATTAATAAAGGCCTGTTTGAACAGTGGACTGACAATGTTATTTTTAGGCGTAGTCACGTGATCGAATACTTAAACACAGTGTTTGCGTAGTATCCTCATTCACTAAAAATTGACAGAGTTATTTGGCATCGGATTTTTTCTGGTGCAAAGGATTCTTGGAAGGTTTTATTACAATTATAATATGTTATTTTAATTATTATTAATTATTATTATTATTATTATTATTTTATATACAACACCCACCTTCATTTTTTAGGCGAGACAAGCTCTGGAAAAAGCAACCTGTTAATCTTATCCTAGGAGAGGAACTTCTTCCATATTCTGTCCTCAGCACAACTTCCACCATCTGTGAATTGAAGTATGGAGAAGAACGCAGAATTGTGGCCCACTTTAAGGACAAGGATCCTGAGACTGGTCTGCCAACAAAGGTTATCCTTTTAAAAGAGCATCCGACCACTGAACAGCACTATCTTCAGCAAATCTCTCCCTACGTACACGTGAAAAGTGAACGCGAAAAAGGCTCAATTTTTAAAAAGATTGAACTTTTTTGGCCTCACAGTCTTCTGCAGGTAGATATTTAGATTATATTTAGACGCATTTTTACTATAACCAGCTGCATGTAGGTCTGATTTAAAGGGAAACAACTATTTTAAGTTTCCTTGGTATTTACATGTGATTTACAGCGGCAAATAAATACATTAGTGCCTTTTTATGCTCTTTCAAATGTGCCTTTGAAGCTGTGAATAAACAATGAAAAAAATATGAACAACAAAATTCTGGCACTCCCTATCTCTGCTCCACATAACCCCTTTATTGGTGTAGGTTCCTTTGCGCCTGTCCAGGACTTCCGGTAAGCTGTTTACATAAATAGCCTTTGATTCAAGATGCAGAGTTCTTTTGTATTCGTAGATTTCTAGAAGTCGATTAATTTAATTGACTTCAGTTACATGAAGTATTTTCTTGACAATTCCCTCTTAAAAGAACCATATTATGCGTGTTAATGTTTTTCCTTTCTGTTTGTGTTTTTTCTGGATTGGTTATTTTAGAAAGGTGTTGTTATAATTGACAGTCCTGGCGTTGGGGAGTCTGATATTATGGACGAGATAGTCACACAGTATCTGCCTCAGGCCTTTGCTTTCATTTATACCATCAACAGTGCAAACGCTGGGGGAGTTCAGAAAGACAGAGTAAGTAGTGACTCCGTAAATTATGTACTTCGCTCACTTTACTCTAACACTGCGCTAACGACTGGAAATGAAGGAAAAAACAGCTACGCAGGCTGTTTTCAAAATAATTTCTTTTTTTATTCGGATTATTATTACTTAATTATTTCTCTGACCAAGCTTCCCGGTAAGAAACCATCATTCATTTCGTCCTTCTCCCTACGGACAACGGTTGTTAAATAGAATGTACCGATATACCACTTTCGGGAAATAGCAAATAGTCAGCGTACGTAAGTTGTACATGTACCTTCCGTTTCCATTAAATAATTAACCTTATTTTTCACATGGCTCGGTTTTCTTTGTTTTATTCAGGTGAATAAATTTAATATCCCCTAACAATTATCAACTGTCTGAAAAGCAGGTGGCGGCTTTGATTGTAACAGGGGAGTGCGGGGCTGAGTTATTCCCCTGTAGTTATTCCCCTGCAGTTATTCCCCTGTAGTTATTCCCCTCCAGTTATTCCCCTCCAGTTATTCCCCTCGAAACATCAAATACACTACAATATTATTGCACCAAATAACACTAACATTTTATTGAATTCCTTTCCTCAACCTCTCCCTGTGTCACTATTTCAATACCACGTCGCGATACTTCAACCTTCTTGCTAGTCTCACCCACTTCATTAGTGTACTCACTCCGCTTTAGTTCTTCGAATAATTCTGTCACTGTTTCCTCGACATCTAAACCATCCAAATTATCCGCTGGCAAATCCAACAAACTTTCATCTTTGCAAGACGACTGAATAGAACCAGAAAAACTGCTTTGGGTGATGAAAATATCATCATCGGAGTCCGATTCGCTCATACTTCGACATCAGCTCAACTAGATCAAGCGTAATCCACAATGCAAATTACAACACGAGGCAAACTACTTACATATTGATCTCAGACCTGACAATGTTGTTTTCGCAATTTTTCACGCACATGTATGTAATGTAAGACCCTAGAGACTACATATATTTGTTTCTTTACAAAACTCCATCAAGCTGTTTTGCCGACATCTTAAACAAAAGTGCATTATCTACAAAAACCTCACCAATGTGAAAAATAATGCAAATTACAACACGAGGCAAACTACACTTTAAATACCTATTCAACTCATACCATGACAATGTTGTTTTCGCAATTTTTTACGCACATGTATGCAAGTCCCTAGAGACTACCATGATATCTTTGTTTCTTTACAAAACTTCATCAAGCTCTTTTGCCGACATCTTAAACAAAAGTGCGTTTTTTAGAAAACCTCACCAGTGTGAAAAATAAGCATTTTATCGGCCTTTCACTCGGGGATATCAGATTTATTCACCTCTGGTTCCGCCCTCGGGCTACGCCCTCGGGCGGAACCAGAGGTGAATAAATCTGATATCCCTTCGTTTCAGGCCGATAACCCTTACATCTCTAAAATGTGCAAATTTCCCAACCCCTATTCTAAACATTAATATATTCTCAACACCTATCATCTCTCTTAACATTCAGAACGAACGTATCATGAATGGAAAATTTGATTGCAGAATAAGTCACAGCAAGTTATTTTATTGATGTTTAAGGAAAGTAGATGATATGCCAAAGTTGAAGTACAAAATATGTATTAAAACAAGAGTTAACGTAGACATTTCCATGTGTTGTTTTACATTTTTCAGCTTGAGAAATTGATAGAGGAAGTGAAGAAAGTATCAGAAGTATCTCTCGGACAAGGACAACAGAGAGAATTGCCATCGAAGTGTGCCATGTTCGTTTGCAACAAGTGGGACCAAGTGCCAAAGAACGAAGTTCAAGCTGTTAAAAACCATGTGGTCAGAAAACTGCGAAGATGTTGGCCTGGCCTTGATTCAGAGTCACAGATCATCTACATGTCAACAAAGAAAGCTAGTGAAGGACAAAACCTTGGTTTTATCACCGAAGATTTCTCTCTTTGATGAATGGTTTGAGGGCTATGGTTTTAAAAAGCATCGATATCAAACTCGAAATGCATTGGAAGTAAGTTTTGATGGGTGCAATGGCCACTGTCAATTTTGCCCTTTCTTGATATTTAGGTCATACATCCCGGAGAGGGGGAATGTCTTATTCTTAACCCGTGAATACGCACAAGCGTAATGGACAGCTGTACACTTAGTGACGTAATACTTTGTTACGCGACGTTTCGTAAGAAGAACAGCGTGAATCCAGCGATAACAACTAATTAATAATTTGTTGTAAACGAATATAAACAACAATACGTTTAAACATGTTTCGCATTTGGAGCATTTGAATGTTTCGCATTTTTCAACCGCGAAACGCGTTTTGATGCGTGTCTACCTTGAAGTAATTAAATTTATCCTGTTTTAAGTCAGTAATCACGATGTCAGAGTGGTTTAGCGCGCGGAATGACAGTCGGAAGGCCCGAGGTTCAAGTCTCGCTCGGGAGTCCCTTTTTTTTTCTCTTTTTTCTTCCTTCTTCGGACTGGACATTATGAAAGTGATGTACTTTATTTTTATTTTTCCGTTTGTCAAAAATCCTTACGTTTAATTTAAACAAATATATTGACCCGTGTCAGTGTGAAAACATAAGCTTACCGCAATATTGCGTCACGCTTTAGCATTTCTTATTCACTGGTTGGCTCTCATGAGCGTTTGAACCCATAACGATAACGGCGACGTGCCGCTAGGGAGATATCAGTAAATTTTGATATTTGCTGTCTTCAGCAAGATATATATTTCGTAAACGTAGGAGTTAACTCATAAACTGTCAAATTGCATCGGCTTTTTCAATGCGTCGAGAATTTGGGCTCAGAACCAGAACTCTTCAATAGGAAAATCGTGGAAATAGGTGGGGTAATACTAATAGAGATTTTGTCTAGCTCTGGAAATCGGCAGTTTAGGGATTTAGTATTGTCACTGAAATAGCGGCGCTAAACATTTTGTGCGATTTTCGAGTTTTAAGCGAAATCAACAAAACGCAAACTACGAAACGATTTTGTTTAGTTATATACACTTATAATCAGCTTTAATGCAAACATATAAAAATGTACAAATACCTTTCTTAGAGTGCAGGAGGTAATTTTAACTGAATCTGAACTGCTGAAATGTGCGATTTTTTTAAAAAAAGCTAACAAAGACTATATCAATAGTACAATTAATCGGTAGTTGAACAATTATTACAGAGTAAACTACTTTATTGAATTGTTCGCAGGAGTGAATGAAGGTTGTTTTAAAGTGCCCATAACGATTTTTTTTTATTTTCTTATCTAAATCTACACGTCACGTTATGAACGTCTGCGAAAAATTTTTTTGATTTCAGCAAAACGTGACTTTTTTATGATTTTTTAAAGTCTTCTAAATTTGCCGCCATTTTGGTCCACCATTCGCATTAGTCTCCTCTCGATCCCTCTCGGTTAACAAAGGATCCGTGACGTAGATTAAGGAACACGTGACTTCAAACAAAGGAACTTGTGACTTCAAACAAAGGAACTGTGACTTAAATTAAGGGACATGTGAGCCCGTTGGCCTTCTTAACAGCGGAAAAGGTATACCGCAAAAAAAAAAAAAAATAGGATTTTGAAGATTTGAAAAATTCATAAAAAATTCGCGTTTTGTGCAAAGCCGCGAAATTGTTTCGCAGAGGTTCCTTGTGTGATGTTTACATTCTGATGAGAAAAAAAAAATAAACGTTATGGGCACTTTAAAGTATGTGGCTTTATGGAGAAATAGTTAGCTGCTGGCCATGGTATAAAGCACGGTGCCGCGTTTACTAATTCTTTGACAGTGTTAGCGCGAAGCCTCACGAGCGGCCATTTTGTCGTTTTAAACCCGTGAATATGCCCAAGCTTAATGAACAGGTTATCGGTAACGGTGACTAATTCACTCACTCACTAACGCATTCACTCACTCCTTCCATCAGCTGTAAACTTAGTAACGTAATGCTTTGTTACGAATGCGTTTCGTGACAAGAATAACGTGAATCCAGCGATAACAATAACTAATGTATTGTAAACGAATGCAAGATTAAATTCGATCTAAAAGAATTTTTCAATCTACCTTGGATTAATAAAATTTTGTTTCAATTAAGCATTTGTTCCTCGACGGTCTAGTGGTCTAGCGCCGTGATTTGTCCTCGGGAGGCCCGAGTTCAATTCACGCTCAGCACCTTGTTTTTTTTTTTTTCGGACTGGACATTATGAAAGTGATTTACCTTTTTTTTTTTGCGTTCGTCAAAAATCTTTACGTTTAATTTGAAAAAATATATATATATCGAACCGTGTCAGTGTGAAAACATAAGCTTATCGCAATATTGCGTTACGTGTTAGCATTTCTTATTCGCGGGTTGGCTCTGAGGAGCTTTTGATTTATCTCGTGAATACGTCATTAGCGTTGAATGAAATACAGTATACGGTGGCAAATATGCAAATTTTCACTTGACTAAGCATTGGGATGTAAACTTGTTTTTAATTTCCCATTGTATTACGTCATCCAGTTGTCGAAGAGGTTACATATAGGTTAAATATTTGTTTTTCGGTTACAGATGGCTATACTACCTTCTTTCACGTATAATATACCAAGCAAAGGCATTTGTGATGAATGCCTCAAGAGATCGTCAGGTTGTCCTTAAAAAAATAACGCAGATTCTTCGCCGTTTAGCCTTCATTGAAAAACAACAAAGCAAAGTGATGAAAGATCTCAACGACTATTTGGAACATGGTGTCGATAACGCAATGGAGCAGCTCTCTAAGTATCTCTCCACCGATGAAGTAAGAGCGCACTTCACATCGTGGACCTTAGATGAAGTTCCAAAAGTAGAGAGCTCATGGCAAGTGACAGCAGATCAAATCAAAAAAGTACTATCAATCCGGCTGCGAGACATTATAGAGCAATGGGAAGAAGATAAGCAGGTATTTGCAAGTGCTCGCAAGTCCCTTGTACAACACTTTCAGCAGCGCTACAATATCGTTGAAGAACAACTGCGGAATCTCCAAGAAGCTGTCACAGGTGACAACGTCGATGAACCACAAGACGATATCTTTAATTCAAGCTTCACTTTGGGTGAAAAAGTCATCATTGGTGTCACTAGTCCAATCTGGTTTCCACTCGGTCTAGTCGCTTTGGTGATCGGTAGTCCTGTTGTCGGCATCATCGCCATAAAAGACAAAGTGGAAGAAAGAAGAAAAATAAAGCATTACGAAGCAGACAGATGCGGTTATATGGCCAAGAAATCCGCAAGTTACCTCAATGAAGCTACAGATAAACTTGTGCTTCGGAATTACGTGAAGGATCAGTTAGACGAAGCTGAGCTCTGCTTGAAGCAAATTGAAGCCCGTATCCCAGAGATGATCCAAGCTGACCAAATGCTGTGTGCCCAACTCATTGATGAAACGCGCTCACAAAAAGAAATAACAGACCTTTATCAGCCAATTCTGGATGAAGGTTCTCGTCTCCGAGGGCAGTTAGCAGTATTTGGAATCCGTGACGTTCGTATCGCTGCTATCGGTAGCGCTGAATTAGACTGGGAAGAGGACATCTCTTCCCGTCTTGGTACCGGTACGTTTGGTGCTGTGTACAAAGGGACAATGAAAAGAGATGGCGTTGATCGTGACCAACCAGTACCTGTGGCATTGAAAGTGTGCAACGACGTTCTCACACCTACAAATGCCAGCGATATCATGACAAAAGTAGAGCTTTTGAGGTAAGCAAATTTTATAAGTGGTTTATACTTCTTCACACTCTCTAAAAGGCTATTATGTAGCCTGTATGACAGGCGCTTTATGAGCCAAGCGGGGCGAGCGAAACATGTCGCGCGAAGCGCTTCGCGCGACATGCTTCGCTCGCCCCGCTTGGCTCATAAAGCGCCTGCCATACAGGCTAGCTATTAGGTCATGCCACTCCCTGAAAGAATAGTTCAATTTTAAGGGTATCTCTTGTCTATTAGATCGAGTCCTGGTTGCTCTAAAAGTGGCAGGACAATAATTGATTAATCTAACTTTTGATGTTACTGTTTGGTTTAATTATACGCCGATTGTCTTCTTCGAATTTGTTTACCTTATTATAGGAAATTAACAATGCACTTTATTAACGCGATTTTACAAAACTCGTGTTAATTTGATGTATCTTAATTAATGTCGATGTAAATTTAATGCACGCTATTTTACAACATTGTTATTTTAAAGTACCTTTATTTCATTACAAAACTTTATTAGTTCATGACTCCTCTATTGGCTCTTCAGAGTCACATTTCACGGAGGCTTTGAAAGATCTTTTGAATTGATAGGGTCTAGTTAGGCTTCAAAACCAAATTTTCGGCTTTAAAAAAAACTTAGAAACATCCGTGCACTTGTCCTAGAAAGTTTTATTGACGGAAGCCAAAACGCAGTTTGGCGTTCAGTAAATAAAGCAAGATGCTTATCGAAAAATTCGCGTTAATTTAATGCATGTAAACCTAACTTTTGAAACATTCGCGTTAATTTAGTGTAACGTAAATTTTCTTTGCGTTGTCAACGTGCATTGTTAATTTCCTATAATAAGGTAATCAAATAAACCACACACGCTATTTTCTTAAGAGCCAATGTCTGAAATTTTCGAAAATCGGGCGTCACTCACAAAATTTCGGATTTCTTCATATTTTGCCCAAGTAATCTCTATAGTGAAGTATTTTCAAAAATAACATTAAACATTGCAACGGCGTTTTATTTTTTTCGAAAACGGGCAAAGTTTGAAAAACGGCAAATCGGCGGCCTTTCAGTTGTGAAACTGGCGAAAAATTACACAATTTCATCTCGCTCGTACAGAAAAACGCGATGCCATACATAAATAAAATGTGGCCACAACATAAACACGCTCTTGTTCTTCACACTACTGTTATTTACTTTGGATTAGCAGTTGAAATAAGAATATTTTGGGCCGTTAGAAGAAACATGATTTCTTCCATTTTAAAAATTAGCAAATTTGAACCAATTTCAACGCCGTGGAAACCCAATTGGTACGTTGAGTTTGCAAATAAAATTAAGACGGTCTTGAAGCACAACTTCTGTTGTTTACTGTGGTGGAATATTTCTGGCGGCACTTTAAAAGTGCCCCGTCGAGAGACCAAAATGTGAAGGGTAGTTTGACACCAGGAGAACTTGTGACACGAACCTGAGCGCCGCCACTACGCACCAAATGTTTATCGCTAAAAGTAGTTCCTTTGAGATAGAGCCTTTTTCAGAATCGTAAAGACTTTAGAAGAACTTTATCTATCCTTTGCTAACTTAAAATAATATATTTTAAGCAGTTTGTTGGGATACGGAGTAGAGACACGAACATCGATCATGTTGTGCGACCTTACAAATAACAGCGATCAACACTTACCCGCTTTTTTATCAGAAAATTAAACTGACCCGAACCTTGAATTGCGTTTATAATAAAGACAATCCTGCACTCCGATCCATTATATTGCTGTGTTTGGAATATCTGAGCCTTGTAGATCATATCATAGCGTTATTTACTCCAAATTTGTTAAAACAACAGTCGCTAAATGACAGTTCGGAAGTTTCCCACAATGTGTTGCAAAGAGATTGCGTGACGCGTAGCACTGCGTGCTTATGGTATCGGTCAAGGAAAGAACATTTTAAAATTGCTGTGGAAACGTCCGTTTTTGGAAATGTATAAATGTATAAAGTCTGTTTCCTTCGTTTTGGTACAATTTTAATTAATGCTCAAATCGTCTTTCATGTATATTTGGTAGATAAATATACAAGTCATTTATGCATTTATGGGGAGGGGGGGGGGGGGGGGGGGGGGGGGGGGGGGGGGGGGGGGGGGGGGGGGGGGGGGGGGGGGGGGGGGGGGGGGGGGGGGGGGGGGGGGGGGGGGGGGGGGGGGGGGGGGGGGGGGGGGGGGGGGGGGGGGGGGGGGGGGGGGGGGGGGGGGGGGGGGGGGGGGGGGGGGGTGTCACCCTTTCACTACGCCCCTTGCCGCTTTCACTACGCCCCTTGCCGGCTCTTTTGCGATAACACACCGCTTTTATTCTGCTACGAAGTTATGTTTTCAATACTCTTATAAACTAATTTCGATTTTGAGGTGTCAATTGCAATACTGCATTATATTGACGGCTAGTTGGGAGAAAATATATTCCGTATTGGGCGGAGTCGCGAAGCGGCGGAGCCCCGGGGGCGGAGCCCAGTACGGAATATATTTTCTTCCAACGCCGTCAATATAATGCAGTATTAACGCGCGCCTTAAAATCGAAATTAGTTTTGTCTAGATTTTTGAGACGTCAATACGACTTTATATTGACGTCTCAAAAGCAAGCAAAAGTATCTGAGAATAGTGATACTATTACAGATGTGAGCTACAGCTGGCTGTCAGTTCTGTTTTCGGCTGGTGGGTTTAATGCTGTTTCTGTATCATCTCCACCGCAAGTTACAGTCTCAACAGCCACGTCCGATGACAAGAAAAACAGTCCTGAACGTCTAACATCCAATGTATTTTCATGCCCACAGGAAGGCTGCATCCCGGGGAGGGGGTACTTCCCAAAAATACCTATACGGGTATGTGCCGCCTAACGGGGTCGTAATTTTGGGACTCCTGGTCTAGAACGAACGGGTATCCATTTTAGAGACATTTCCTAGAACGAGGTATAATATTTCGAACGCACGAAAGCTTCGTAAGATGGTGAATAAAGAAATTGTAGATCGTGACTTTATCGTCTTTATCTTCTGTTTGAAATCAAAGCAATTATGTTGCTGATTTGTGTAGAAGCAGAATTGTCGTATTTTGATGTATAAGTCGAACAAACAAAGAAATAACTTTTTTAAAAAATGGGCTATTGAAAGTTACGCAATTTCTACGAAATCTAAATTAAATACTGCACAGGATATTCCAGAAGTGGTGTTGACTTTGGGATTGTCTAGTTACACGCCCACTTGTACTCCTAACCAGAATCTGACCTTCAACGACCACAAGGCCGTGGACAATCAGGGATAGGCGGCTGACAGCCCAGCGAGCTTCGAGGCTCTGCCATCCGAGATCGCATATCATTTTCCGTATCATTTTTCTAGGATCAGAGTGTTAAAAATTGACCTATTTTTAGAATGGGGTAACATTTTGAGTGCAAATTCTTTCTAAAACGGGGTCTAAATTTGGAGACCCGGGCGGCACATACCCAGCCAAGACATATTCGAGTACCCCCCTAGCCTGCGAGCAAGCTCTCGGGGTCGGGACCGCGGGTTCGCGGTTTGGGAGGGGAGGAGGCCCCTCGAACCCCTTCCTCCCAACCCCTAAGAACGAGAGCCTTGCTCGCAGGCTAGTACCTCCCGGGGACTGCATCAAAGTGTTTCAACGGCCGTCCGACCTGTAACGCCATCTGTCATTAGAAGCCTGCTCCAGGTCACCGGAGAGGCACACCCTAATGAACCTGGCCAAACAACAGTACGCCACCCTCCTCAGCGAAAGCGTTGCACTTCTCCCTTTCTTTGCCACTCTCAAGCTCAGTTAGCAGCTCAAACAAAGGCCAAAGCCTCAAGGCGGGCTGGGCGCTAAAGGAAATGAAACAGCCCTTGCTACCAATTCAATGAAAAGCAGAAAGCCTACCTGGAAGCTAAATTTACTATTGGTCAATCCACAGACAGGAAGGTCGACCCGGATGTAGTTAGAAAAGAAATGCGTCGTGCCCGTGCCCGGCAGTGAAGAAAAAAGCGCCATCGATGGCCCCTCTTGAAGATTTTGAGGATAGTTGCCCTTGTAAAGCTAGAAAATGAAGGGCCAATGTAATGCAAGATTGCTAACCACTTTTACAGTTTTATTTTCTCTTGTAAGAAGATTGAAGAAGCCTTGTGATGCATGATTTGTTTTCCGCCTTGAGGCTGTGCAAGAATTTGTTTTCGAGATTATTCCATACTTTTCTTTCGCTCGCTGTGAACGATTTTTTCCCTCTATTTTTGCTGTGCAGGAATTTATTTACAACAAATGAGTGCATGGTTGGCTTTATCATAAACGCAATTCAAGCTTAAGGCTCGGGTTAGTTTAATTTTCTGATGAACTATTAACGGAAAGCGGGTGCAATAGTGGCTAAAAAGAAAAAAAAATGTTTGAATTTCACTTTTGTTTTCGAAAATATCTTGTATTGAATGATGAAAAAAGCACTTTCGGTGTAGTACGGTGGCCCACAAGTGTCACGGCAAAACTAAAACTCACGGCAGAACAAACCAAACCCACGGCAGAACAAACCAAACTCACGGCAGAACAAACCAAACTCACTGCAGAACAAACCAAACTCACGGCAGAACAAACAAAACTCATGGCAAAACAAACCAAACTCACGGCAGAACAAACCTAACTCACGGCAGAACAAACCAAACTCACTGCAGAACAAACCAAACTCACGGCAGAACAAACCAAACTCACGGCAGAACAAACCAAACTCACGGCAGAACAAACCAAACTCACGGCAGAACAAACCAAACTCATGGCAGAACAAACAAAACTCACGGCAGAACAAACAAAACTCACGGTGAAATTTGCTCGTGTAGACGGACAACAAGGAAAATGTGGCAAGGATATTATTGATTTAGGCATTGCGGGCACAACCGAAACTTATCAAGGAAAACTTGCTCGTCGTCTACACGAACAAGGAAACCTTGTCAATGGAAATTGTAAAGGAAAACTTGTTAATCATCTACACGAGCAATAAAATTTGACAAGTAAACTTGTCAAGGAAAAATTGCTCGTGTAAATGGGGCTAAATGACACTGACCTGAAACCTTTTCCACGGCAATGTTCTTTCCGTGCACGCAACAAATTCCAGCGTGCTACGCGTCACGCAATCTCTTTGCAACACATTGTGGGAAACTTCCGAACTGTCATTTAGCGACTGTTGTTTTAACAAATTTGGAGTAAATAACGCTATGATATGATCTCAGCAATATAATGGATCGGAGTGCAGGATTGTCTTTATTATAAACGCAATTCAAGGTTCGGGTCAGTTTAATTTTCTGATGAAAAAGCGGGTAAGTGTTGATCGCTGTTATTTGTAAGGTCGCACAACATGATGTTCGTGTCTCTACTCCGTATCCCAACAAACTGCTTAAAATATATCATTTTAAGTTAGCAAAGGATTTATAAAGTTCTTCTGAAGTCTTTACGATTCTGAAAAAGGCTCTATCTCAGGAACTATTTTTAGCGATAAATATTTTGTGCGTAGTGTCGGCGCTCAGGTTCGTGTCACAAGTTCTCCTGGTGTCAAACTACCCTTCACATTTTGGTCTCTCGACGGGGCACTTTTAAAGTGCCGCCAGAAATATTTCACCACAGTAAACAGCAGAAGTTATGCTTCAAGACTGTCTTAATTTTGTTTTCAAACTCAACGTACCAATTGGGTTTCCACGGCGTTGAAATTGGTTTAAATTTGCTAATTTTTAAAATGGAAGAAATCATGTTTCTTCTAACGGCCGAAATATTCTTATTTGAACTGCTAATCCAAAGTAAATAACAGTAGTGTGAAGAACAAGAGCGTGTTTATGTTGTGGCCACATTTTATTTATGTATGGCATCGCGTTTTTCTGTACGAACGAGATGAAATTGTGTAATTTTTCGCCAGTTTCACAACTGAAAGGCCGCCGATTTGCCGTTTTTCAAACTTTGCCCGTTTTCGAAAAAAATAAAACGCCGTTACAATTTTTAATGTTATTTTTGAAAATACTTCACTATAGAGATTATTTGGGCAAAATATGAAGAAATCCGAAATTTTGTGAGTGACGCCCGATTTTCGAAAATTTCAGACATTGGCTCTTAACAATTCACTTACTCGCTATTATAATTAATGGTCTTTATGTTTTCTTTTTATCAGAAAATTAGAGCACCCTAACATTGTAAAGTTTTATGGAACATCACTTTTCAAGGATATGGACACCATAAGAGTTATCCTGGTCATGGAAAAGTGCAAAGAAAACTTGAAGAGTCGCATCTTTAAACATCCTGAATCAATTCCTGGAAAATCGGGAAACTCTGCTGTCGTCAGAGAGGTATGCCGCTGGGTGAAAGAGATTGCTGCTGCTTTGGACTTCATACATAAACAGGGAATCGTGCACCGAGATCTCAAGTTAGAAAACATCTTGGTATGAAACTATTTATATGTAAACTATTGTAAACTACTTGGACATTTATTGTTCCAGCTGTATAACGGCGAAGCCTGCTGTCAGTAATGAGACGGCCTGCAATTTGAAGCTACTAATGCTTTTTTCTGACCTCTATCTAGACAAATTGCAACTAAACTGGCCAAAACGTTGTCTTAGACATTAAACTTATTTAGCTTTCTGCTCTGGGACAAGTGGTTGGTGGTTGGGCGGAGACTCGCGACTTCGTCGCGCTCTCGTGGGCTTCGCAGTCGACTTGTGGCAAGTCTAATTTTGGGATTGCGATAAAGATGAACCTTTTTTGGTCCATCACTAGACTAGTGAAAAGTTTTAACAAGAAGTGGCAATTGGTAGGAGGACAAAATATTTCTTTGGTTTTGGTTTCTTGCGTGTATCTTTAGCCCAGTTCACTGGATCACTCTTATTTGGGCACTTTTTTTGAAGACTTTTGTCCTCCTGCATAAGTTGGTTATCCAAGATAGTTTTTGCCGTAAAAAGTGAATAAAACGTCACAAATGATGCGAGGGCCGTGGGTCCTCACGGGCCGTTTAGGGTGGTATAGGAGTGAATGGGTTAAACGTTTTTTTTTTTAGCTGTCAATGCTCAAGGTTTGGACCTTCGCGATATTCGTCAGAAGCATTTTCTCCCATGTTTATTTATTGCTATTCGTTTATCCTTGAGACTCTTAGACGACAACCGGTTGCTATGGAAAGGAGATCTGACGTCATAAGTAACATGTGGTCAAGCCATTTTTTAAAAAAAAAAATGCGTTTTTTACTTTTTTACAGTGAAAACACGTGTAAAATGCTACCAAAAGCATAAAAATGTTTAATTGGATGTTATTTTGCATCTCTAGCAAACAATATTCGCAATATCCGCATTTCTCCAAAAACTTTGAATTTGTAGTAAAATCCAAGATGGCGGTCATATTGGCGGCCATTTTGAATTACGTTACGGACCCCCAACTGCGCCACAACCCATAATATTTACCTTATCTTGTAGAGCACATCGCGGGCTATCTATTAGATGTAAAATATTTCCGAAATACTGCAACATTGCAAAAACCAAACCTTTGTACCACGGTGGGGGTATATAAGTTTGCGTGTACGTCCGAGGGTTAAAATACCTGTATATCTTCTTTTTTCCATTGAAGCTATCAGAGAACAACTCAGTGAAGATCACTGACGTTGGCGTATCTAAGCCAGTAACAGACATCACAGGCACTATGGCGAGTACCCCTGTTTACCTCGCACCGGAAGTGTTCCATTCCGAGGTGTATGACTGCAAAGCAGATATCTACAGCCTGGGGATAGCGTTGTGGGAGATGTGGTATGGAGAGCATGCCTTTGCTAACGTTCCTATAACAGCGTTAAACGATTTCTTTAGTTTTGTTGATGACGGCCATCGTCCTGAACATGTCCAGGGTTGCAAGCAGCCTCCTCATCGCTGGAAACAGCTGATGAGCCAGTGTTGGGAGTACAACCCAAAGAAACGTCCCACAGCTGAGGAATTGTTGGAAGAAGTAATTTTACTGTTTACAGAGGTTGTAGGCCCATTATACTAACTTTTTACAACGCTGGGAATCGACCGGCTTCTAGAAGTTAAGAGCCTTTTATATTCGGAGAATAATTTGTAGTTTATAGTGGCATGTCAACTTACTTTATTTGTTTAAGAGAAGGCTAATTATTTTGCTTGCTGATATTTTGCTTGTATTTATTAATTTGAATTGTGTTGTAATTATAGGATCGTGCTATATTGTAATCATAGTATCATAATGTATCTCAATCTGAAATGCTACGTATGATGTGAGGTGGTAAATAAAAGAAAAAATAATACACAAGCAAAAAAAAATCAGTTTTCGCTGCTCTTGAATTTCTTGCAAGAAATGATGAAATAAATTCAAAGAAGTGTTTGGCAATCATTTTTCTTCTTCCTTTTTTGCAAACAACAATTATAACCTGATTTTGCAACAGTACGATTCGCGGTATTTTGTATGCGGATTATGAAAACTGTTTGGAATTATTCAAAAAAAAAATGGACAAATGAATGAAATATCAATTATATTTACTCTACTTATTTTTTTTAGAGTTATCCTCTAGATAAAGATAATGAAAGCAAAGATATATTTAACCCTCAGCTCACTGCTAAGATCGTAAAGTTATTTTTAGCTTAAAATATTAGGGATCATGTTTCCACTGATTGTTTCACGCAGATTATTTTAGCTTTGCATAACTTTAAATGTATTGAGCCTTTCGTTACCAAACTAGGCAAGTGAGCAGCAGAAATGCGCCAAGTTATTTTGACATCAAAAGTGGCAGGAGATATAAACGTATGACGTCACAGTTGATGACATCATACTGTATCCTTAATTTAAAATTTATAATTTCCAATTTTTTTCTAGAGATTTCTAACGAGAACAACAAGAGAAGTTAAACACGGAAAAGCGTTTGTTGATATCACAAATATTACATGAGATTTAACAGTTTGAATATTAAGGAAGCGCTTTGCTCAGAAAAGTGTAGCTCCCTAGTAAATATATCATAAATTGAGTTGTTTTTTGATGCCAGCAATTCTAGTTATGATGCATTAATTAATCAATTAATTAATTAATTAATTAAGGATACGTCATATTTTGATATCTCTTGTTAATTTTGATGTCAACATAATTTAGCGCATGTCCTTTGTTCACTTTCCCAGTTTGGTAGCGAAATGCTCAATACATTTAAACTTACGCAAAGCTGAGCGTTTCGAGCATTAAATATTCACAGTGTGCTTCTGTTAAACAACGATTTCAATTTCATTTTCCAAGTAGTATTTACGGTGTATTAACATTGCATAACTATGAATGTCAGACATTATATTTTGGCTCCAAGAGCAATCTAAAACACAGCTCGATCACATTAACTGTAAGTTTCCTAATTTTCATGTAAGGAATTACCTATACAGCTTACTGCTTACTGCAGCGTATTGCGAGATAATAGAATGTTATTTGCCAAATGAATTCAGGCAACTTTATAAACACTGTAGACCTCGTTTAACAACGTTTATGTAAAATTTATAATACCAACTTGTAATACGGTAATTTGTTATCTCAGTCTCGAACACCTTTAAGTGCTGGGTACTGAAAAATGATAAACCTGACTTTTAGTACTTTATCAGCACTTTATCTTGTAAAGGTTGTATGTAGATGTTTTGAGTATTCCGTCAATTAAAATCATATCAAAATATCACTTCTAGCTTAGTTGGGATAAATCTTAGAGAATTTGGTAAAATAGTAGCATTTTCTTGCTGATGAGCGACTGCCCTTTATGATCATTGCCTTTGGCACATTCAGGGTTCTTAATTACAGATGGCTAGTCAGAGGTCCAAATGTAAGTTGGAGTCATAGTGATTTAGTTCATAAACGTTTCGGGAATAGCCCTTCATCCGTGTGGTGACCGTTTTGTTTCCACATGTGATTTAAGTACTTAAGGTACTACTTTAAAAGTGCTTATGACTTCACAGGCAGCCCAACCGTGGTGTGTGAGTCACATCAAATACCAGATTCGAAGCCGGTACACAGTAATGAAATATAGGTAATAATACGATTTGTCACGGAGTTGAGAAGCGATAGAAAAATCGAAAATATTGCACAATAAAGGCTTCTTACCTTTACTTTATTGTCCCTTGATGTGTCCTGACCGGTTTAAATGCATATTTACCACTTTTGTCACTCGCCCCACTAATCACTATAAAAGAAGGGAAGGCTGGCGACTGGAAAAGCGAAGCTCAACGCGAAAAGGCCAATAAAATTCCAATAAACGAACTTATCCGCTCCAAATTGCGAGCAGCAGGACCGTTCACAACGTAGTTACCTATCCATTGCTTACTGGTTTCCAAATTTCATCGCAACCGCCCGAGAATCGCTCGTTTCCCAGCTCAAACTTAAACATTTCGCTTCGCCATTTATGCGTGTAACCGACGGATCGTCCACCAGATTCAAAAGTGTAGCTTGGCATCCGCGCCTGATTAACAAAATAACACTTCATCGGGGGAGGGGCGTTACTATTGCTCTATATACAAATCAACACGGTGGGAGGGTCCAGTGCGTTAAATTAATAGATCGGGATAACGCAGGATAGCGGTGAATAGAACTACTTAAAAGACATGGAGGGCCATGCACAGAAATAATGAAATGAAGTTGAATTTTAGATCTGAGAAAAACATTTTGGAAAGCACCACTAACTCTTAAATTCCCCTACATTTTTTTTCGCAAACTTTTCTTTAAGGTACGCTGGAAATTACGAATACTGCATGCATACAGACAATCAGGATAGGCCACCAAACAAACGTTTGAGATAAAGAGGGATATTTTGTGCACGGTTTATTTCCTGTTTGCCCAATTTACCCAGTATTTTTATTTCCGGTGAGCTGTGCGTGCTCCATTTTTAAAAGAAATTCAGCTGTCGCCTGCGTCAATGCGTGACGAGTGCACCTCGCGAGTTAAATATTGAAATTTAGCACAAGCGCGCCAATGAGAAAATTAAAGACGCGCGCACGCAGTTGACAGGAAATGCTTGCATACATGAAGTTCTGTACCGAGCCTAAAAATACTTTCAATTTAGAGGTGCTTCCTATTGTAGCTGAACGCAACATAACAGGGCGTTTAACAGAATGCAACAAACACGTTTTGTTGTCTAATCACTCTGCAGTGAAACGAAAACAAAATAATTTCTAACTTAGTACCAGTAATAAAACCAGGCGTACAGGAGGGGGCATCTCGTTTATTGATCACGTATAAACATAGCTGAATACAACCATCATAGTAAACCTAGACCAGACATAATAGAAAAATTTTCTAAAGTAAAATTTATAGATAGAAACGGATCAACAAGCGGAGATGCCGTCGAATGACAACTCCTAACTGACAAACTCCTTATATACTCCTCTTTATATACCGTCATCCCCAATGACGAAGGACTTCAAGCACTAAAATATTTTTTCGACCAGCGCTCCATTCAAAACCCAAGCTCAGAAACACTGCTCCGCTTGGCCGAATTAGTTTTGACACTTAACTGTTTTTCATTTTCCCAAAACTACTACAAACAAGTAAATGGAGTCGCCATGGGCACCAAAATGGGACCAAGCTACGCTAACCTTTTTGTAGGCCACATCGAAGACAAATTTTTTAATCAGTACCACGGAACCAAACCCGAACTCTACGGCCGCTACATCGATGATTGCATTGGCGCTACCTCTTCCAGCTTTTCATCCAGCTCTAAAATATACCTGGGAAATTTCCGAAACCTCAGTCGCTTTTCTTGACATTAATATTTCAATCAACGGTAACAGTTTATCCACAAGTGTGCACTACAAACCTACAGATTCGCACAGTTATCTGTTACATTCATCCTCACATCCATCGCACGTTAAAAACGCCATTCCGTATTCTCAATTTCTCAGACTTCGACGTCTATGTAGTGATGACTCTGATTTTTCCAACAAATCAGAAGAAATGTGCCAGTTTTTCAAGAAACGTGGGTACCCTGACTCTGTTGTTAATACGGGCCAACAACGTGCACAACAGATCGACAGACAATCAGCACTACAAATGCCACAGATGGAAGAGAACGAGAGAATTCCATTCACCCTCACTTTCCACCCACACAACAACACAGTCAAAAGCATCATTTTAAAAAATTTCAAATTACTCCAAAACGACCCCGAAACCAGCAGAATGTTTTCACAACCCCGGCCCACTAATTTCATTCAAACGTGACAAAAACATAGGCAACTTTCTAGTTACGAGCGCACTGAAATCTGACGATTTACCGGGAACTTTCAAATGCACACGCACACGATGTAACACTTGTCCTTTTATTCACAACGCGGACAAAATAACAGGACCCAAACGATCTATTAAAATCACTGATCGTTTTACATGCACCTCCGTAAATGTTATCTACTGCATAACATGTACTTTTTGCAAAAAGATATACATTGGCGAAACAGGGAGGAGACTGGGCGACCGTTTTCGTGAACATCTCCGAGACGTTGAAAAAAATGACAAAGACGCATCCAAACCAGTCGCGCGCCATTTTAATCTTACCAACCATTCTAAACAACACATGACAATCTGCGGCCTTTCCCTACACCAGGGTAACACAGAAAGCCGTAAAAACCTAGAACAAAAAATCATCTTTCAAATCGGCACTCTCAAACCCCACGGAATCAACGAACGCTTTTCATTCAACTAATCTACATTTGTTTTTTACGTCACCAAATTTCCACCAATAGCGTAACTCCACCGCTTACTATATAAAACCACACACTACCCACAATTCCTTGATTTGCTCCGACGAAGGGCTAGCGCTCGAAACGTCAGCTATTTGAATCTTTTTACGGTGGTCAATTTACCTTATCGACTCAGTCGATAAAACTAAATTCTCGTCCTTAAATATTCCATTCGTAACATGATTACGTAAGCTGCATACCAACGAATCTACATACCAGCACACAGCTATATTACAATAACAACGTGAAAAATTATATTTGTTGTCTAATCACTCTGCAGTGAAACGAAAACAAAATAATTTCTAACTTAGTACCAGTAATAAAACCAGGCGTACAGGAGGGGGCATCTCGTTTATTGATCACGCATAAACGGCCCCATTTCGAAGATAAAGCACAATTAAAGAGGGATTATAGGCCTAAAGAACGAGAAACTGAAAGAAGGGAACTAACGTTGTCCTTGACATAACCGTCCTTGGCACGATCAGACTTCCAACGACCATGCCGTTTAAACAAACGGTCGCTAATACCAGCATTCGCGGCGGCAGAGGCCCCACCTGCCCTTAGGCTATGCAAACCATAACTAGACTTAGGAAAGCCAAGTTCAGCTAAGCAATTAAGCAAAAGCTCCCTGGCCCTGGTATAGGATATAGGTCGCGAACCTAAAGAATAATCACGCGTGGACCTATGAAAAACAACATTGCGAAATAGAAAATCGCTAGAATTATAATTCAAACGAGCAAGATGAAAATAACGAGAAAGTATCGCATATGGACAAGCGACAGTACCTGTCCGAGCCAAAAGAACTGAGGAACCATCCCTATAAACATCGGTCTTACTGTTTGTAATAACAATTTTAACATAATCCAAATCATGGAAAATTACATCGCAACAGCGCAACTTAGCTAACTCGTCAAAGCGTAAAAATGCACAATAAGCGGTAATAAATAGAGCTGCAATTCGGAGACTTGACAAATCAGCAGACGACGACGCATACTTAGCACAAATTGAAGTGATCATGGCAGGAGTAATTGGCTCCTTTTTGACAACTGGCTTAGCGGTATTCCGGACTCCCGCCTCAAGAATGTTCTTGACAAGGGGATCTTGGCATGGATCAGGAAAACCATAAAGCTTGTTAGCCCATGAAATACTACAAGAAGAAGAATGAAGTACCGAGGAGCTTGTATCACTTTCAATAAGATACTCTAAGTAGAGAGCAACATCCAGCGGCCTTGTAGGCAAAACAGCAATCTCGGGAAAGGAGAAGCCCAATCCCTGAATTTCTGAAAGGACCTAGAATACTGGTCAATGGTACGTGGAGCCTTGGACTGCAACGCACGGGCTGGAAGCAAACTGGCAAGTCTTTTGAGTTCAGGATCCTGCAAGGTGGAACTAATCCTGCCAAAAACAACGTCACCTTGTAAAAACAGGAAAGAAAAACAAAAAAACAAACAATAAAAGTTAGCCAGGAAATAGTCGCACGGAGCCCAGTGGCTGAACAAGTCGTGCTAAAGCCCAGTGGCAAAACATAGCACCAACAAATCGCAACACAAACTACTGCTAACAGATAGCAAGTAGTCGCGAAAAAAGAACGTGCGTAAAAGCCCAACGGCAAAACAACAAACCAAACGCACAAAGCCCAGTGGCAAACTCTTTTATTCAAACAAGAATAAATCAAAAATTAACTAGCTCCATTAATGCGTAAGAAAAGTACAGGGGAACTAAAGCTATCCGAACCAAAAATATAATTTTTGTTAGAACCATGCACAAAAACTCGCCTCCCTTCAGCGACATATAGGAAATCAACTATAAAACTACGGAAAGAACGATCTTCATTAACGATGGATGGCCAAAAAATGGAAGAAGGCCAACAGGGGACCACAAGTGCACCCATACATTTGCATAGTTTTAAATGCGAAATAACTTGGATGATAAGGTAAACGGGAGGGACCAACCAGCAATTCTCACCTTCCCAGCTATGACTAAGAGCATCTACACCCAAAGTGTTAGGGTTGTGAAAACGCGAATAAAATCTTGGCAACTTAGCATTTACATAACTAGCAAAACAATCCACGGTGAAAGGACCCCATCTAGAATCTATGGTACGAAAATAATCACTGGAAACACACCAGTCCTCATAATCAACGATCTTACTGTAATAGTCAGCTCTCTGATTAAGCGTTCGGGGAATCCATTCCACCGACAAACTAATACCTTGAGCCGAAGTAAAACAGAAAATATCCTTAGCAAACGCATTCAAATGCGGCTTATTGCTCCCCGACTCTGTTATGCATGCTACAGCTTTATTGTCAGTGTAAATCTTAACAGAAGAATTACGCAAAATGGAAGCGAAACTCCTTAACGCAAAACTAACAGACTTTAATTCCCTCCAAGTGGAGCTCTGCTTCATTTCAACATCATCAAAATTCACGTGGGCAACAGGAAAGCCCTGAACGCAAACATACGAAGCACATGCAACTCGACTAGCGTCGGAATATACGATATGCCGAGGAACATTCACTGGGTAGACTAAAGGTCTTAAATTCAAAGCAGAGCATTAACACTCCAAAAATTTAACTCGGAAATAGCCTCAGTAGTAAGAAAAACCCTGGCATCCCAGTATGCTCTTCTGTCAATAACGGAATGGAGTGCTTTTGTCATAATCTTGCAAATACGACCAAAAACAAGCATACAGGAAACAATTCGCCCGGTAACCATTCAGTTTCTGCATTCTTGCAGAAACTGAACGGGAACTAGACACCTCCCCGATGGACGCCAACAAAACTGAAATCTTATCTACATGAATAGACAAAAAACCCTGGGCAAAATCCCAATCAAAACCAAGCCAACGCAATGACTGAACAGGGATCCAAATACATTTATCCTTATTCGGAACGAACCCTGAATTAATCAAATCAGAATGCACCACCAAAGATTGCCGAAGGCAGGAATCCTTGGTAGCACATACCCCTAAGCCATCGTCTAAATACACCACAATGCAAAAGGCTTGAGCACGCCAATGCTTAACAAGCGGACGCATAACTTTGGTGAAAATGTAAGGGCCCGTAGAAAGACCAAACGGCAAAACGACAAACTTGAAATACTTACGAATACCATCGAAAACCCAGGAAAACCCGAGAAATGTTTGATGTGAGGGGTAAATTTCAATGTGATGGTACCCAGACTTAATATCAAAGGAATAAGCCCACCAATTTGAAGAAGACTCGCCGACGAAACAATCGAGCAAGGAATGGGCATCCTCAAACTTGATCTTTGACTTATTAACAAAGGAATTAACATGCCTGAGGTCTAATATAAGTCTCTTTTTGCCATTTGACTGTACAGAAACTGACAATGGATTGATCACGTAAGGCGAGCAAGAACACGAAACAATAGAGCCAACACTAAGTAACTCTTGAATAGCAGATTCTACAAATTCACTTTCTTTCAGAGCCGAGCGATTATTAGTAAGAAAAACACTAGTAGGTTCCTGTAAAAAAGTAATCTTATACCCAAAACTTAAAGTATCTAAAATAAACTTAGACGCACTGATATTTTGCCAAAAATAAATATTAGCTTTGAGCCTACCCTTAACTATAACCTGACTAGAGCCTTCAAAATATTCAGCAAAACTATAATCAAGCAAATTTTGATCCAAGTCAAAGTCAGAGTACTTATCTGGACCTAATCTTGAAAGCACTTGTGTTAAATCAGACGGTGGTTGACTTTGTGGACGTTCCACTAGGGCCGGTGTTAGTGAAACTGGCTCTGGTCTTGTAGAAAAGAGGGCAGGCTGGTGAGTTAGCCCAGTGTCCACGCTGATTGCAACTGAAGCAGATATCGGAAGGCTAGACTTATCTGACACGAAATGACTGACGAAAGCTAGGCTGTTGAGAAAAAGGAAGAGATCCAGCAGAAACAGAAGAACCAGGGACTTGTGAAGCTGGAAACGAGTCTCGAGACTTAGGAACGTTTGACACTGACCTTGACCCACGAGATCTGGCAGACTTTTGCTTGATCTTCGCAAGCGCTCGTCGTTCAGCCGCTCGAAACTTCTTCTCGTCTTCTGAATCTTCGGCGAGCTCGTCAGACTCATATTCTTCCACCGCGGCCCAACCGGCCGGACTTTTGTCTGCGAAGCGAATCAACTTAATACGCTTCTCGACGTCGGACTTGGCCGTTTGGAGTTGCTCTTGAACCGCCAGGAGGTTTCCCTCGGACAAATTAGAAATGGCCTGATCAAGGCAGTCAAGCAGGTGAGAATTAAACTCAAACTGGATTCTGTTGCCTTTGAACTGAAGTGAACCGGCTGCTTTCGAGTCTGTTTTCAATTTTTTTCAGTTCGCGCCGAGTCTCAACGTCTCGATCGTCCAAGGAGCGCTTGAAATCACCAAATGTTTTCTGTAGCTTCGAATCAAGGATGGAAGAAATCAGCGAAATTGTTTCAGAATTAGAAACGTCCGCCAACTGAGGTTGGGATGAAGCAGTCTCCGGTGGTGGATCAGGCATAACACAATTCTTGCTAGTAAAATTTACAGATAGAAACGGATCAACAAGCGGAGATGCCGTCGAATGACAACTCCTAACTGACAAACTCCTTAAATATTCCATTCGTAACATGATTACGTAAGCTGCATACCAACGAATCTACATACCAGCACACAGCTATATTACAATAACAACGTGAAAAATTATATTAATTACATCATGCGGCGAGCATGTCTTTCTTTTGCCATGCGCACTTCGACTCTAGGCATGCAATGCGTGTTTACAATACTGCCTGTGGCGATTTAAGGCGGGACTGAATTTGGATGACATTTCAAGACGTTTAAAGAAGGGAACACCAGTTGATACCCACACAAGAGCACCCCAGGTTACTAGTGGACTATTTTGGTGTCCATTAATTAATTATTAACTACAAATTCTAATTTTAAAACTTCATTAAATCTTCGATATTTCTTATTTCTCTAAATTTTACTAATCTTTTGAGAAAAACAATTTCCTCCCAAACATACCCAAACATTTACAAAACACTCCATATTACATAGATTCAGTGATTAGCATGGGTGTTTTAGATTGCTTGAAACGTGAACGAGATATTTCCATTAAAACCATGTTAAGTTTCGAAAAAATGGCCTTCACGTTAAGTCCCGCCTTAAGCATGTGCAAAGTCGCAAACCCCTTACGAAGATGTCATTAAAATTGTGGCCGCCAGTGTTCCATTGTTTGCTACAGGTAGACTGCGAGTATTCTTTTGAGCGCTTCTTAGATGATCACCAAAAGGTTCACATAGACTTCGACTGGTTTCCCTGATGTACAGGAGAGGGCAACGACGACAGGAGATGCAGTATACCCCTTAAGGGTTTTCTCGGATTTTTTCAAGAGCATTTATATTGTTGGTACCCGTCGTCGTTAGTAGCTGTTTGGTTACCTTTTGACACATTATGGTAAAGTTTGGCGACAACTGATTGCTAGGGTAACAAGATATGACGTCATAAGTAGCGTGTGGTCAAGCCAATTTTTACTAAAAAATAGTGCTTTTCGCCTTTTTGCGGTGAAAATAAAAATATATAAAATGCTACCAAAAGCAGAAAAATGTTTAATTGTATCATATTTTGCAACTCTAGCAAAAATATTTGCAACTCCCTTTTTTTCTCTATAAAGTTGATTTTTTAGTAAAATCCAAGAGTTCGTCTCGGTACACCTGTTTGAAGTGCCTTGCTTGGAATTAGTTTTGATGAACGAAAATTCTGGAAATTTTGAGTATACTTGCAGTTCTTTTTTACATGTAGGTGGGAACGTGTAGTATGCAAAGTCTGTAAGTGCGACAGCCGCTGCATCAATCGGTTTTAGGAAACCACATGAATCCAGCTGTGGTAGTAAGGTTCAAAACTCTAGAAAACCTTAGATTGACATGTATAGCCTCGCAGGCAATTTGATGGATATACATGTACACAAAAGAGAAGAAAACACCAAATATTAACAAATCGCTCTGTATTCCGCTGTCACAGGCTCAGGAACTAAAAAAAAAAAAATAGCTAAGTAGTGCATGACCAGCCGCATAGCATAGAAACGGGCGCTATATTTTATTCTACATAATCTAGCGTTGTCTATTGTTTCAGAATCAGATCAATAAACACCTAAGAAAAGCGAAATCCAGCTGTTGTAAAAACCAAGTAAGAGATACCCTGTGACATCAGTTCAAATCTTGAATCACTGTGACCGCGCGGGAACTGGGACCAAACAGTACAGTTCTTTGTCCTAAAGGGCTTCCAGTTATTTACCCACCAAATTGGACACATTGCAGCCGTCTTGTAACTTCTGATTTCGGTTGCCTAATCCTCAAGCTTAGCATGCACGTGCAACCGCAACATTGTATGTGGTTGTCATAATGGCATCGATTTGACAGTGACACAGACAACCTACTTGGCAGGATTTGTAGTTTGGCAGATGAAACTGTACGACTGGTAAAACTTGTGCCTTCTTCAATTGAACACAGACGCAAACATAAACACAGTTTATCGCTTGAACAGGTAAGAATGATTATCTATACATTCATTAAGATAAATGTACCGTTGCAATTCAAGGCGCCACAGTAGATGAGAAAATCGTTACGCGTCTTGAGAGAAATGGCTCAGTAATATAAACAAACACTTTGGAAATATCTGCGCCGAAGAAAAACAATGCAAACGCTCCGTATCCTTGTGGATCTAGTCAGAATTTTTTTTATATAACTATACTACGATGTAACTAATCAAGCAGGGCTGACTGTACAGCTTGAATTGGATTATGTGTATTCTGACTGTCCAATATTTCGTCAGGCGCGCCTTGAATTAGGGCCTGGTCGCACTACAGTCAAAAACAAAAATTAGTCCGTGCAAAATGACATAAAAACAAAAACATTCCACAAAAAGCGTGTCCCACCTGAGCGATTTCTTTCGTTTTCCTCGATTTTTCACGGGCTAATTTTTGTTTTTGACTGTAGTGCGACCAGGTCCTTATTCAGAGAATAAAAATGACTACAGAAAAAAACGATCGATACAATTGAAATCGCCAAGAAACAACATTATTCGACTACAATGGAATATTAGTACGTGGTAGTTATATGCCCCTGAAGCTCATTTGTGAGCTTGGTGGCATCGGCAAAGCTATATGAGCGATTTCTAACATTCGAAACAGTGAATCTTCAACACAAATAATGCAAATTATTGTACTCTGCGGATAAAACGATGTGTAGTCGTATGTAACAAAACAAAGCCTCGCTTCAGTTTCCCATCATCTAATCATATTCTCAAACTGGACTGGTTCACGCCGTAAGATAAACACGTAAATCATAACACATGATTCCGATGGCTGCTATTTTTAGCTGGTTTATATTAAAATATCTGCAAAACTGTTTTTGGGAAATAAGGTCTTGAATAACTCGCGACTGTAGTATGTAGAAGCGTGTTTACGTTGTCATACTACATTCGTCAAACATTCCAAGATCTGAACATTTGTTGAACCATCAATAGCGACAAGTTCAAAATTATTTGCATTTTTTCCAAGTTTCTATTCGAACGGTCATTACGAGAAAGAAGGGCTGCTCGGTGGGGTGTAATTTTGATGGTGACACTTTAGGATTTTATCCTCAAAATGAAACATTAGAAATACGACTGTTTGATTTCGGGAATGCCAGAAAAGTGAAAGAGCTGCGAGGGTTTCAATAACTTCATGCGCGCTAATGTTCCATAAGCATTTTTGTTTGCCTGACCTGTTTTAGTGATTACCTATACAGTTTTTTTTTCAGTCATATTTTTTTCTTCTTTCAAGTTCTTTCATCTTTTAAAACTGATCTACAGTACAGTGTGTAGATTAGTACAACAATAGTTCAGTATTTAAACTTCCTTGTTTTCTCGAAAAAAGCGAACTACAGTATGAATCTGGAGCACGCAATATGAAATCAAGAATCGATTTCTTTTTAATTGCGAAAATATTAACTCATCAAGTTAAATATGCTGATGTTAAAACCTCGATTGCTCCGGACCATAAAGCCGTTAGGCTATGTGTTCTGCTTAAAAATAGGAAACGTGGACCCGAGCTATGGAAATTTAACAACTCTTTATTAGAGTAGAGGCGTAATCACACTCGTTCCAAAAGAAAATGCGGATTTGAAAGATTTGTCCAATTGGCGGCCAATCACTTTGTTAAACGTCGATTATAAAATCGCCTCAAAAGTTATCGCCTCGAGGATTGAGAAAGTCCTTTTGACATTGATAAATCAAAATCAAACGGGGTTTATGAAAGGGAGATTTATCGGACAGAATATAAGACTGATAAACGACATACTTGAACAGACGGAGGTACAGGAAGTTCCTGGCATTCTTCTCTTACTTGATTTTAAGAAGGCCTTTGATACTATAGACAACAAATCAACAAACACTTGATTTCTTCAATTTTGGTAGTAGCGTTAAACGATGGGTGTCACCTTTTTATTCCAATACAGAAAGTTGCGTATTAAACAACGGTTACACAACCGATTACTTTAAACTGTCGAGGGGAGTACGACAGGGATGCCCTCTCTCCCCCTACCTTTTCATATTGGGAGCGGAGCTTTTAGCGTCTCGGTTTAGATGTGATAAAGCAATTGAGGGAATTACAATCTTTTCCACCGAGCATAAAATTAGTCAATTTGCGGATGATACAACATTGTTCCTAAAAAACATAAATTCTGTCACAAGAGCGATTAATACAATTGAATCTTTTAGCGACATCTCTGACCTCAAATTGAACATCAGTAAAACTAAAGCAATATGGCTTGGGCCGTGGAGAACTAACCCGAGTAAACCCTTGGACCTAAATTGGAGTGAAGTGGCGCTGGGAATCTTCATATCTTACGATATAAAGGGAAACTATGAAAAAAACGTGGAGGCCAAAATTAGAAAATTAAGCACAAAACTGGATATTTGGAGTGGTCGCAATCTATCTCTATTTGGCAAATGCCTCATAGCAAAAGCAATTGGTATTTCACAATTGGTATATTCGGCATCCTCGCTCGATATTAACCCAGACGATATCTTGAAAATCAAAAAATCTATTTTTAATTTCATTTGGAACAAAAAACAAGACAAGATAAAAAGAGATGTATTACGTAACGATTATGCTGACGGAGGTCTACGTGCTCCTGACCCAATTATTCTCTTTAAATCGCTGAGGTTAGCTTGGATCTCGAGACTCTTAATAAGAACGCAAAATCCAGTAGAAAAATGGAAATCCATTCCAACACACTTTTTCAAAAGGTATGGTGGACTAAATTTCCTGCTTCATTGCAATTTTGACACCAAATTGGTTGAACAATCGTCAATTCCACACTTTTACAAGTTCATCTTACTTTATTTCCTTGAATTAAGGACCCTCTATAATTGCGCGAGTGGTCACGACTTATTCTTATTTAATAATAAGGATATTTTAATTGATCGAAAACCTTTTTGTTATAATGCATGGATAGAGAAGGGAAAAATGTCAGTACACGACCTAATGGATAAAGACGGAAAACTGTTATCTTTCCAAATGTTTCAAGAAAGATATGGGATTAAGACAAACTTCTTGAGTTATTTGCAGGTGCTATCTGCAATCCCAAAGCACATTATTTTGAAAGCGAGATCTGTTCAAATAAAGCACACATTTCTGCCTGAAAAATACTCAATTCCAACTGTCCCCGTCAGTAACAATCGATTTAATTAAATTGAAATGTAAAGATTACTACTGGCTATTTATCAATGGAACTAAGACTGTCCCTGCGGGTCCAAAAAATGGGAGAAGGAACTTAATGTAGGAAACATTAACTGGGAGCAAAAGTTCATCCAAATTGGAAAAACATGTCGTGAGAATAAATTAAGGAAGTTTAATTTTAAATTAATTCATAGAATAGTTGTAACTAGGAAAGAACTATGTATTTATGGTATAGAAAATAGTAACAAATGTATTTATTGTGATGAACCAGACTCTATTTTGCATACTTTTGTCAATTGTCCTAAAACTAGATATTTTATAAATGAAGTAATTGCAGGTTGCAACCCTCTCTTACAGAGGAACTATTTGGCATTACTTTTAGAAATGACGCATTTACAAGCTATTTGCTTAAATTTAATCAGTGTCTTTTGTTTTTTGTCTTTTACTATCTGTACCATCAGAAATTAAATTCTAAATCGTGTAATTTAACTGAATTTATAAATCAGCTTAATTGGAAATATTGTATAGGAAGCTTTGATAAGTAGCTTATACAGGGTAGTTATCATAGACTGTTTTTTTTGTGTGTGTGTGTGTGTGTGTTGTGTGTTGTCCTTTTATTTAACTTTTACAATGATGTATAGTTCTCACTTAAATAAATAAAAAATTAAAAAAAAAATCTTTTAAAACTGATCTACAGTACAGTGTGTAGATTAGTACAACAATAGTTCAGTATTTAAACTTCCTTGTTTTGTCGGAAAAAGCGAACTACAGTTATAAGAATATAAGTAATATGATGCTGACTGTCTGTTAGGTTTTGTTTAGAAAAGATAAGATAACTTAAATATTTCTAACAATGTTTTATGGTATTCTGTGTACTTTGAAAGCAATATGTAATGATATTTTACGTTTACGTTTCTCCGAAGCACGGCACTGAAACGGTATGAAACGATAGAAAATATTTATTAGTCCAATAACAGATACCAACCAGCAGCAACCATAAGGAATGCTTTCAACTTCTGACATTTGTTGTTATGATTTGTCATTATCATAAAAAAACAATTAACAGGATTCCTTATATAAAATGCCTCATTTGCAGCACGAATACTTAAAATTTGCAGTAAGAAAGCAATGATAAAACTGGGAAAGAAAACAAAACAAAAAACAACAATCTGCCAAGTAGACTAAGAAGCGTGCAACACATGATTCAATTTTCTGTTTATGTAGCCAGTGCGAATTAAAATTAACGTCTCCTATTTCGTAGACGTCTGCGCGCAGGCAAAACTGATTGACCCTTTCACTCTCTAGAGCTAAAGTGCTAAAGATCGACATTCAAGAAAAATAACCCAATTTCATTTTGTAAAATATTGAAAACAAATGGTACCATGCAAAAGTACTGCTGAAGAGGTTTCATTTGAATGGTCACACCATAGGATTTCGTTGACAGACTCAAAAATTAGAACTTCACGACATGTCCCCATAATTGACTGTGGGAGTGAAAGGTTAAAATATTTGAAGTGCTTTCAAAATGAAAGCTGTAACGCAATACTAAATTGTGACGCATATATAAAATACAAATACAGTACAGTCAAATACAAGGCTTTCTCCCACCGAGAAAATCGTATCTGAACACACGAAGACACCAATTTTATCTTCACTTTGAATTGTGAAGATATCGATCCCTGCACGTTAGATACCATATTTGGCCGTATTAAACTTCAAATGACGTGAAAGGTGTTGTTGTATAATCTAACATCTAGAACTTTTTCTCGAAGATTTTTTAAATGCTTCTGAAATATTTGGTGAAATTGTCGGGAAAAGATTAGAAATGTTCATAGTATATACCTTCGAATAGTGTTCAGAGAATTCTCGAAAATCTTCTGAAAATTGATTAAAACCTCGTAGTAAAACCTCGTAGTAAATACGTTTTATTCGAGTGGGGACTTGATTTGTTTTATTCCACCTTGCGTCCTACAGGCGTCTACTGTACTATTCTACTTCTACTTAGTTGTAACTACCGTATTTTAGTGGGTCATGTTGGATTTGACCTGCCACATTTCCCTCCATCCTAGGATTCCACCACCGGTTAACGCCTAACATGTTACGGCACCCTTTGTACCTCAGCGCGCGTCCAGTCCTCGTCATTTTCTCCTTCTTTGGGTAAACTTTATCGGCTCCTATGTCCAGCAGCCTGCTTCCACAAATCTTTTTTAAAGATCAGGCCACCGAATTCTAAGTACATGTCGAAGGTATTTTTTGACTAGACTTGCGTGTTTGCAGTTTTTTGCTGGGACTTGCATGAATTGGGTGAGCAGTTTCCCTCCAAGATTTTGAGCCAAAAACAATTGTTTTGCATCTCCATGCCAGACAGGGCATTCATAGGAGGTGTTAATGTTAAGATAATGCGCTCAATTATAGTCCTAAACAGAACTCTGTTTGTTCAAAGTTTTGGTCATTTCTTATCCATCAGTAGAAACACTATTAAAATTTCAGCAGTGTCACTGAACGTTCTTGCATTCTGCACCACCCTGAACGTGTCATTTTATATATCTTTTGATGTTGGCCATGTAGCGAGAATCTAACGACACTGCTGGAAAGAGCGCCTCAAAATTAGTAAAATAGCCAAGTTTGTGAGTCGTATCTTGTAAAATAGCTTCACGAAGTCGGGAAATTTTACAGACGTTTGTATGCTGGGGGCACAAACTTGCCCCCCAGCATACAAACGTCTATAAAATTTCCTGACTTCGCGAAGCTATAACTTTGCGATTTTACAAGATACGACTCGCAAACTTGGCTATTTTAAACACGTTCTAAAACCATCGGGGATATTCTAAAATGCATTTTCTGGAACAAATAAGACAATTTGTATTTATTTGTTCCATAAAAATACAGATTTTTGGCAATAAATATGCTTTTATTTTATTTTTTTGCCACACTGTTGAAATCTATGGTACAAAAGTACCTTTTCTGACGTATTATTGACAATTTGAGTATTGCACAAAAATGTGAATTTTTAACTATTCGTACCAGAAATTTATGTCCATTACCATTATGGAAAATATTGACAGAAAAGTGGATATTTTTTCCTGCCAAGTAGTGGCAGAAATTAAACTAAAATAGGTGTTTTCTGCCGTGAGGAAAGAAAACATGGTAAAAATCACAATCTATTTCAATTATCTTCCCAAAAAGATCATCATGCTGTTTATTTTCGGCAATAAACGCCAAAAATAATAATATACTTGCCAAATTGGAAAACAATTGGCAACATTTGAAATAAATTGGGTCATCATTACAATACCAAAAAAACATGGAAATTGCCACGTTCCTTTAGGCAGCACGATGCAAAGGAACGTGGAAATTTCCATGTTCCCTTGGGTAGCACAATGTAAAGGCAGCACAATGCAAAGTAACGTGGAAATTTCCATGTTTCTTTAGGCAGCACAATGTAAAGGAACACGGAAATTTCCATGTTCCTTTAGGTAGCACAGCGCAAAGGAACGTGGAAATTTCCATGTTTCTTTAGGCAGCACAATGTAAAGGAACATGGAAATTTCCATGTTCCTTTAGGTAGCACAGCGCAAAGGAACGTGGAAATTTCCATGTTCCTGAGCAGCACAATGCAAAAGAACGTGGAAATTTCCATGTTCCTGAGCAGCACAATACAAAAGAACGTGGAAATTTCCATGTTCCTGAGCAGCACAATGCAAAGGAACGTGGAAATTTCCATGTTCCTGAGCAGCACAATGCAAAAGAACGTGGAAATTTCCATGTTCCTTTTGGCAGCACAATGCAAAGGAACGTGGAAATTTCCATATTCCTCTTGGCAGCACAATGTAAAGGAACGTGAAAATTTCCATGTTCTTTGAGACTGTCTACTGAAATAGTGCCACGAATGCAAAAAGCATCGACAAAAAAACACTCTTTTTAACTTAAAATAGCCCACTTCTGAAAAAAATACGTAGGTGTATTGATTGTCTTAAACCATGGTCTACAGCTGTAAGTAAGACGGCGTTGAAATAACTTGTTACTATCACTGTAAAAATCAGCATTACAACAGTTTCGCGAGAATCTTACTACGCATAATCCAGTCTTTCTGCAATTACTGTTATTCATTTTTTTTTGTGTGTGTCAGCTTATTTTATATATTTGTAGGTCTCAATGCTGAGCTTGTTATTGCTATTCAATTTAAAATCTACTAAAAGAATACAACCCATTGGAAGAGTGTCAGTCCAGAATGTTCTATTTCACACATTCACGACCCTTAACAATACTCTAACTCGATGCTGTTGTTATCTTAGCTTCACGCGTCCCTGTACTGGTACTTTCTTGTACCCTTCAATGTTTACTGCGACGAGGACGCGACGTCTTCTTTCAATGCCTCGAGATGATTAGAAACTTGGGATACTTAAGCTGCACCAGTACTTGGACGTCTGTTTCGGCCAGTATACACCTAGGGACATAACACTGCAATTAGTATCTGCGGTATTATCGTTTCAGTAACATAATCTGGATAGATTGATAACAGAGGAAGTGAGTCCAAACGGTGATTGTTTTCAGCAGTTATATGCTTGCAGCGTGATAATTAATGTCAGCGAGCGCGATTCCGTGACGGCGCTTTGAATAAATCAATTACTAGATGGGTTTAGTAAGTGCCGACCTCAAATAGTTTTAAAATAAATAAAATGCGAGCAGGTCTCATTTCATCTACTATAAATTTCAGCTTTTGAGCTGAATAAAAAAGTAAAAAAGCAGCCCACTTTGTATCCGTGGTCGGTAACATATATTCTTCAAAGGGGCCGAAGACCGAAGTACACTTTCAAGTAAAATTCAAACGCAGTATCCAAACAATCTCAGGAAATTGAACGTCAATGTTGCATATAAGCGCGGTTACTGTGTGGAAAAAACATGTGATTTCGATCTCATCATTTTCTGACTCACGACTTGCCTACTTGTCGCACGGCCTTCGAGAACATCGATAATGGAAAAAAACTGATGAAAAACTCGAACTTCAACGAGTTTAGACTTGCTTTCCACGTATTGAGCGATGCGCATTTATTTAGACCAAGGTCTTATAAAAAATGGCGTTGATCGTTTCGGTGACTTATTTAGATCAAAAACATAAAAATCACGAGTTTCCTCGCCTTTTTCTATTTGAAATTTTTCGACAACCACAAAGTGATTACACTGGTAGCAAAGCTCACTGTCGTTGCAGATAAAAACTAAAATCTTTTGCGCCCTGACGTCTTGAAGTACAGTACAGAATTTTAACCATGAACACTTATCAGCATAAGTGAAAAAGTGTAATTTCCTGAATTATTCTTGAGCTCTCATGCAAGTATGAAACTACCTGCCATGATCTATCAAGAAACGAAACATTATTATCAATTCGCTGTTCTGACTCGAATGAGTTCAAATTTTATATTCAAGTTCCGATGAATTTCATTGCATTCTCAAATGCTTGTTCATTTGGCTCGGATAGTTTTATGCCGGTGGATTTTCAAGACCAGTTGCTTATACGCGCTGCACTGTGAAAGAAATTTCCGGGAAAGTTTAAAATTTTACAAGATTTTGGTTATTCTCTTGCCAAAAAATGCCATTTCTAGGTAATCGATTTTTGTTCCAGTTAGCGTAAACTTCGAGTTCTACGAAGGCCGTTCGAGTTTAATCAATTTTGCATAACCTGAAATTCAACTGGATAAAAATGTACGACGATAAGTCGTGCACTTGTAAGCTGAGCGTGCAAAGGCTAGCCGTGTGGTTTTAACGCCCCGAGAAGTTCGTAGACAATATAATAAGGGCTTTAAAAATCAGTTTGAAACATTAATTCAAATGGATGGACTCAATACCTATTTAGTTTACTCTTAATTCAAAAGATAAATAGTATTGAAATATTTATTAAAAGAAATTTAACCGTTGCAACCCCTTGAAACTGTACTTGGTGCACTGCATTCGATTTTTCTTAATAGGTTTTTAGAAGACTTACCTTCTACTTGCAGCTTCCAGTCATCTGAAAAAGCTAGGCTACATTCATCTTCGCTCAATTCCAGTGGCTCATACAGTTCGTTAGAAATTGGACTTGCGGTGATGCTTTTATCAGGATTTTCGCCATCGCCCTTGCTACTTGGTTAAAACAGGTCACTGCTGGCTATTTCAGAACTGACATGATTCGCCGTCTCATCTGGTTCGTAGAGGTCACTTGTGACATGACTGTTTACTACATTAGACATCGTAAGAACCCGTTTCGATTTTTCAACATTTTCATCTAAAGTGTATCGCAAGAAACCCCCTTTGAATTCCGCAGCCAAGAGAACAGATACAACAGTCCACAACATCCCGTGACTACCGAAAACAATTCGTGATCGCGGCACACATGAAACATATATGTCAATCAACTTTATTGATGTTTCAGAATGATGCACTTTTACAAGCACGCAAAAACGTGCATATATATTTCAGTAGATAGAAGACATAACGTTCATTTATAGACAGATTAGAGAATCGTCGAGGCTACAAGTAAACAATCATGCCTCGACCGGTCCTCGTGCCGATATCAAGTGGCATTTTGTTAAGGAAGGTGAAAAGGTTAGAACCTTTAAAAGATCAGGGCCACAGCTGCAATCACCCGAAGTACAGGAATACGGATAAATTTTAAGAATCGCACCTTCTAGATCAGACGCGAGCAACGACAAGTTGAGAAGGTAACCTGATCCGCTTTATGTTATTTGAATAGTACATGCAATGTGCGAAAAATATGCCTTACATCAAGTTTTTCTATCTGTATATTGATTCTATATTGGTAAGGTTGCTACCTTCGAAAAAGTCGCGAAAGGCAATGGGTATAGAACTGACAAAAGACTCCTAATCTGGTGGGCTCCGATTTATTTGTATGGCTGTAAGGCAACCGTGTATAGGCAGAAATCTTAGGGTTAGGGTAACCCACATTCAGTTTACCTCAAAAGGGAAGTTCGACGTGCATTTCAATTTTTCCTTTTCAGAATCTTTGAAAAAAAGAAATAGTTCCATGAACAAACACACGTGTGCATACCGAATTACGAAGTGTCGGAAGCGTCTTATCTTTTCTTCTGACATGCCAGTACAAAAGAGATAATTGTAAGGCAAAATAAGAACGTTGGTCGAACTTCTCACGCGATTAGCTTTTGTCGATCTTTTTGCAACAATCAGGAGAACGCATGATCATCTAAAAATAAATGTATCGGTGTAGGCTAAACCTTTCCAATTTTGTCCGGGTGAATTATGTATACCTAACTCATGGTATGAAAAAAAGACAGATATAATTTCGATATTTTGATACTTGTTACATCTATAATTATTTGTGGAATTCTTTTGCGGTCACTTATGATCTTTTTCTTTGGTGCCGTGAAGGTGAAAAACTGAATTAAAGATATAACTTCTATTGATAAGATTCATCATTCGTGGAAGGAGGAAGAATATTAGGGCCAAAATTTAAATGCATTCAGTAATCTTATCAAGCGACATTTATTGTAATAACCGTTTACTATTTGTAACGAAAAAGCCCGCCAAAAAGGTTAATTTATGCTTTACACTTCGATCTCAAAATGTTCTCAGTAGACCTATTTCGATATATTAAAATTCCTACCTGGCTTTCAGGTTTAGTGGAATAAAAGAAAAGTAATCACGTCGAGGTTCGCAGATGGCCGGTAATTGATTTCCGGTTATTCTTTTATTCCCCTAAGCGGTCCCTAAGCCTTGGCTACAGTATTTCGTTGTAAAAAATATTTAAAGCTTAACTTGTTAACATGTGACTAAAGATTTTACTTTCTTTTTTAACTTGCATTAGATTGAATGCGATATAAAGATGATACAATATGTTGCTGTCTAATTTCTGTATAATTAACAATTATGAGAATCATATGTTAATTTTTTTAATATTTTTTTGCTTTCCCAGGTTCAGCTGCAACTGCTTGGGCGGGAACAGGAGAATATCATTGCATAATTGCCGAAAGCGACGATGATAAGCATAGGTCAATTCGACGGACAGTTGTAGAAGTACAGAAATAAAGTAACTATTTTTTTTATTTTTGCCGGAGAGGCTGAAAACATCTAAGTGTTGTTAATGTTGTTAAGGTTTTTTTTTAATGTTTCAAAAAAACGCACCTTATATATTAATGCTATTCAAACATATCATCGAGAAAATTAAACACAAAAATTAGAGTAACTGTTTTTAAAGGCATCAGATGATGCTATACAAATTTGATATTTAAAGAGCTTCTTTTATCAGCAGCTGAGGTAAATTGTGGTGTTACGTGTCATCATTTAATAGCAAACTACTCAGTTCAAAGACAATTACTAAAAATAACATATTTATTAACATGGCCACCTTGCATTTTTTTCTTATTAAAATAATTTCCATTTTCCTTAACTTTTAATTTTCCTACAACGAACGTGGAAATTTCCATATTCCTTTCATTAGAACATGCTGATGTCTTTTCCTTCTCAGTGACTCAGAATGTAAAGTAACATGGAAATTTCCATGTTCCTTGGGGCTACTAAAAGTAAAGGAACATGGAAATTTCCATGTTCCTTCGGGCTACTAAACGTAAAGGAACATGGAAATTTCCATGTTCTTTCGCGCTACAGGATGCAAAGGAACATGGAAATTTCCATGTTCCTACTCGCTACAGAATACAAAAGAGCATGGAAATTTCCATGTTCCTTGGGGCAACTAAACGTAAAGGAACATGGAAATTTCCATGTTCTTTCGCGTTACAGAATGCAAAGGAAAATGGAAATTTCCATGTTCCTTTGCGCTACAGAATGCAAAGGAACATGGAAATTTCCGTGTTCCTTTCGGGCTGCAAGTAACCTTGCATAAAATCGACAAATAATTTACTATTTTGACATATTCTTTCTTTCACTACATTTAATTTGGAAGAAAATATACAAAATGAGTTACAATTTACCGGTTGTATTAAAAATTTGGTAAAATAAAGAGTATTTTTGTAAAATACTGCCAGCTTTTAATCAGTTTAGAGAGGAAATGGTAAAGAAATAACTATAAATTAGCTTAATATTACCAGGAAATCGTTGTTTTAGAATATCCCCGATGGTTTTAGAACGTGTTTTTACTAATTTTGAGTCGCTCTTTCCAGCAGGGTCGTTAAATTCTCGCTACATGGCCAATATCAAAAGTTGGAAAAAAACCGTGGAAGGGTCTATTGACTGATCATAAAAGCAAAAATGCCATTAAAACTCATTAAAGCGTATCGGCAGTGTGTCTGAACTCTACGCACCGTACAGTTTTACTGAGCTTAAAAGCTTTGAGTGTAAGGTAAGTTTCTATATGTTTAGAGGCCTATCGGTTTTGTAAGGTTCAGCACAAAACGATAAACTCGCACTGAGTTAGGTACGTTTACATACTTTTACAAATCATTCGTTGGTTTAGGTACTGTTTTCTTACAAAGCACTATCAATGTGGTTTCCTTGCGGCGCCGATGCGATTTGTGGTTGATAATCCAGTTGACTGCACTATGCATTACACATATATGCATACATCATCTCAGATTTGCGGAGTAGCTATAAAAGCTCATTTTAACTGGAACAACTAACTCAGAGGAAACTTACTAACTCTTGTAGACTAACTGGTTATTTTCTGCGTTTTTGATTGCGATACTTTTACAGTTGACCGGCCGACGACTCGAACTCTCGATAATTCGAAGACCTCGAACCAAAGTCGATTTCCTAGGATTTGCTTTATACGTCTGAACCGTAATTTTACCCAGTCGATAACTCGAAATCGAAGTAAATTTGGCGATTCTCTTCAGGTCATTTTCTTGCTAATTTTACCCTAATTTTACCCGATTGGTGGCTAGAACCTTTATATTTAAAGCAGTGTTGAATGGCTTAAAACATTCCGTAAAACACTGCGTGAATTCATTTTGAACCGCAGTTGAGTACTGAGAGTTCAAAACGTCTTGTGTCTGTTGAAGGAAACAACAACTAGCACCTGGTTATGTTCTCTTTAAAACTGTTTTGTATTAATTTCCTGGCAAACAATCGTTTTGCTTTTACTCTTTCAGTGATGTCGTAGTTTATAACTGAGACAATTTTGCTCATTGCCAAATAATAACCCTACTGAACCATACATAAGAACAATACACCAATGCGTATTGTGTGCTTTGTGCATTAAAAAAATTAGATTCTTTAGAATGTAAAGCTGAATACACTGCAATCTGAATTGATAAATACCCCCAAAGCATGGTCTTCTATAGCCAATGTTCATGTGCACCTTTTAAAAGCGATTTGAAATTTGTTAGCTCCTCAGCGTCGCCGAAATGTTCCTGGCAATAGTTCCATGGCTTGATCAGTTAAAAGCTAACAAGAAAAAAATATAAAGGTATTTTAGATTGCTCTTTATTGGCTAATTGAGTTGGGAAGCGGACAGTATGCACCACGCACATGTTAAAGTTTTCCTCAAGAATCCGATTTTCTGTAGGTAAAGCATACAGGTTTTTGAGTTGTTTTGATTGTGATTGAGCTGCGTAGAACCCGTACAAAGTGAAATGAAATTATAAAGTGTATGGTATGATTGCTGAAAAGGAATGAGAAACCCATCACAAGTTAGAATTATAAGCTGGTTAAAGGTCTGAAAATAAATTTTGATAAATGTTGAAAAACGTACAAAACCGCAGTTAAGTGTATGCATAAAGTACAGCCCAGATGTATTACAAAGTCACTTGTAATAATTAACCGCCAACAACTATAATATATGCACAAAGATCTGACTCTAGGGGTAAACGGGTCATGCATCTAGACAGCTTGGTGTCAATGAGTATCCCTCGAGGGCACATCAGTAAATATTTTTACAATGTTCAATAAAACTTTCAGATCAACAACAACAACAACAACAACAAAAATATTTATTAGTTAGATCAATTCATCATCAGGCGGCTAAGATTTCCTTTATAAAAAGCCGAAACCAATAGTAGCATGGCTAAATACAGTCTTGCTCCAGACTGAAGGAGAGTGAGAACATCATTAGAAATTTAGGGATGTTACGCTTCAATAAGCAAACAAAATTAATTCAGGCTATAAATAACGAGCGCGGCTGCTTTGTCTTTTATAGTTAAAAATAATCGATGTTTTAGATTTACGCACAGTCGCCCTCATCACACGTCAGTCCGGCATTATGTTGCTTTTCTTTGGTTAGGTTCCACAGAAACTATGTTAGACCTACAAAGAAGTGTTCTACAATCATGTTAAAAAAAAGGCTTCAAAAAAAAAAAAAATCTCCAGACAGGGCATTCATAGGAGCTGTTAATGTTAAGATAATGCGCTCAATTATAGTCCAAAACAGAACTCTCTTTGTTCAAAGTTTTGGTCATTTCTTATCCATCAGTAGAAACACTATTAAAATTTCAGCAGTGTCACCTATACGCTCTTGCATTCTGCACCACCCGGAATGTGTCATTTTATCTCTTTTTTTTTTTTTGCAGATTAATAGGATCAATAAAGATGTCTGGGAAGCTGGATCAAGTAGATATATACGAAATTTTGGAAATGTTGAAATTTTTTCGTATTTCAACGAGAGGATTAAGCAACGCGGATGAAATGAGAGCTAAGCTACGTGAATACTTAGAAGGGTCATGTAAAAGAAAGGCTGGAGAGGTACAGTGTAAGAACGGATTCATCTTTAGTGTTCTAAGTATTAGTGTTATGATCAGTTCATCGTGATTTCCAAAGCGTAAAGCGAAGTGAAGGCTTCTCAATGCCTGGCAATCATCGGACTCAAATAACAGTGGATTGAATTTGACATCAATTGAATCTATTCCCTTCCACTATCGAACGCAAGTTAAACGAGCTACGGTAAATGCTACAGCAAAGTATCTGGGATATATAGAAGTAGCTGAATTGCCTCAGATTGCTTCGTGGTATAAATTTTGATGGCAATTACAAATATAATCAATTCTAAGATTTTGTATCGAGATATACCCCGCGGTGTACAGAGATTAACTCGTTTTTAATGTTTTCATATTTAGACACATCAAGCTATTTCTGATGCTGGCTATTTAGATGCCAAAAAACGAAAGAAGCTACAAAACCTTTATATAAAAACTGCAGAGTTCTTGGATCACCTGGACACTGAGTTTATTGAAACATTGCAGAAAAGCTTGGGAGACCTCAGACAAACTCTGGAAGAGAGAATGAAACAAGTAGAACCAAGGGATCAATATGTTGTCCTGGTTGCGGGTAAGATACTTTTTAAAAGTGGATCGTCGTCTGTGTGCATATGACAAGGACAGTTAATGTACGGGAGTAGCTAATGATCGTGGGTCCTGGGTCGTGGGTAACAAGTCGTGGGTCGTGGGTAAATAGTCGTGGGTCCTGGGTAAAAAGTCGTGGGTCCTGGGTAAAAAGTCGTGGGTCCTGGGTGTAAGAAAGCAAAAAAAAATATAAGACCAGTGAAGGAATAAATAAAAGCAATTTTAAACATTAAAGCATCTACAGAGAGACAAACAAAATATTTTATTCTACGATGAGAGACGAACCGGATGCAAATTGAGTGCGATATTTTTAACTCTTAGATAGGATAGTGAAAAAAAAAACAGGAAAGAAAAAGGTCAACGCAGTGGCCTTTAATTCTCGTCCAGAGGTCCGTTCTCTGAATATCCATAAACGGTTAGAAGAAGCTCGCGCTCGTTCAAACTCTTCGGTTTTCACTAAAAAAAAAACCTCTGACACCAATGGCACGACAGCGACGAAGGAAAGAATGAAACTGCATTGCGCTGTAATTTGTTATGCGTAAAATCATGCGGAGCTTCAAGGCATCACGTTTTCATTTAGCATAAAGTGATAAACACAGGGGTTTAAAGAGGTCATGTACACATTTTTCCCAAAATAAAGTATCTTTCCTGTTTAAGAGTTTGAAATGTTTGAATGATTTTGAAATTGATTTGATTTCTATATTTACAAATTCAAAATAAGTTAAAACGGAGCAAATTAATTAGGTCTAAGTTTTTTTTTTATATTTTGAAGATAACTTTAAAAATATCGAATAGGCAGCCGAGGTTTTCGTTTGTCATCGGTTACTATCGGCAAATCATCGTTGATACAAAGTGTTCGCGAGAGACCGCAAGATGGATATGATTGGCTCCGAAAGTATATTCTATTGTTACTTACATTCGGAAAACTGACACGATGGCAATCCGATGGCAATCGAAGGCAATAGTGACTGCTGCGCAGGCACAGTAGTCACAAAAATGGAGTCAAAAGCCAAATAATACTAGACTACGAGCAGTCTCTGTTATTCCCAGCTTAGTCCGTCGAGCGAGAAACGAAAAAACATTAGCGAACGGATAATAGCCGCGCGAAACTGGGGGCGAGGCAGGCCCGCGGGAAAAGAGAGACCACAGACTAAGCCCAGACGTTTGAATTATTAGTTGCTCTCACAACTCAAAAATCTGATTGGCTCTTTATCAAAGATCTTTCAACAAGCGGTAACGCCGCGGTGACGAGTTGTCAACACTCGAGATCAATGTCATAGCTGACAAGCTCCTGGAATGTTTATCTCGATTTCCCAGAGTTCAATCGTTGAAACCAGAGCAGATCGAAGCGCTTGAAGCTCTTATCGACGGATGCGATGTCCTCGCTATTTCGCCAACTGTGTTCGGAAGGAGCCTTATATATCAAGTGTTTTGCCAAACAAAACTATCTTCGAACCCGAAAGCGAGTGTTCTTGTGATTTCGCCTCTCAACAGCATCGTGGTCGAACACGGCAAGTCAACGAATTTGACTTCCATTTGAATTTGACTTCCATTTGACTTCCATTTGAATGAGAGCGACGCAGATTGCATGAAAGCCATCTCTGAAGGGAATTTTAGATTTATATTTTGTTGTGCTGAGGCCTGTTTATCAGAGGAATTTCAAAATTTGTTGAAATCAGAAGACACGGCCGGATATCCAAATGGTGGTTGTTGACGAATCTCATACGGTGTAAAATGGGGTTGGCAGGCCCGCACGACTCTTACCTCATGTTTTAAATGCTACATTGCTCCTTCTATAGGTTTTGAAAGGGTATTCTACATTTAACCATTTGTTAAGGAGGATTTTAGTTTAAAATGAGTTTTAAAACCTTTCAAAAGCCGCGTGCAACAGACTAGAGGTCAAGTCTGTCGGTTGTGGTTTCCCGTGGTGTTGCGCTTGTAGATTTTGATCTCATTTCACCGTCATTTTTTGCCTGGCGGTCGGTGTGTTATTTTCGCCATTAATATTGGCATATAGATTTTTTTGTAGGAAAGGTTTGAATTTCTCTAACTTTTTTCTCTGAAATACCGAACATGACAGGATCTGAAATTATCTGTTGGCCGTGAATGTCTTTCCTGCTATTAATGTCACGCTGCTTCGTTTACGCCACTATTTCATTCAAGTGTAAAATTGAAGTCTGTCGGCTGTGGTTTCCCGTGGTGTTGCGCTTGTAATAACTTTTGAAGTTACATCTGCGGACACGGCAAAAATCGTGACAAGAAGGTTCCTTTGCTGGTCTACCTCTTATGGCTTTTTTCGGAGTATCGTTCGAAGAACTCATCCGCTCTTTCGCGGCATTTTACTCTCTTCGCGCTAAAAGGGATTTGGTTTCGGGTTAGGTCTCCCGCATTGCGATGACATGTAGATTGACGGGATGTGAAGAGAAGTAAATCTGATACCGAAAAATTACTCGACTGTGAACGTGCATTCGCCTGGGCTTAGTCTGTAGTCTCTCTTTTCCCGCGCGCCTGCCTCGCCCCCAGTTTCGCGCGGCCATTATCCGTTCGCTAATGTTTTTTCGTTTCTCGCTCGACGGACTAAGCTGGGAAAGAGAGACTGCTCGTAGTCTAAAATAATACCCATTCTCGTCCCCAGAGCCTTCATTTCGTTTGGTCAGCTGAAAAATCGAAGGGCTCTGGTAACAGTGTCTTCCATTCTCGTCCCCAGAGCTCCACGGCTTTTTTAAATTGCGTCTCGTGTAGCTCTGGTAACGGACAAGAATGGACGAGAATGCTTCCGTGTGTGCATTCTCGTCCCCAGAGCCCTCGTTTCGTTTGGTTGAACAGCTCTGGAGACGAGAATGTTGTGTGTGTGGAATGGCGGTGCAAGACTTAACAATTACAGGAAAACATCGCGCTGAAAAAGAAAGAGGAAAAGCTTTACGTGCTGCTGTCATTTAGAAGAAAGATTGTCTTTGTATTTTGCCTGCTTGGACGTCAGCATTTGGATTCAACCGGAAGTAAAAACCTAATGCGAAGAAGCGTAATTTTTGTTTTACCTTGTTGCGCATTCATTTTTAAACGGCCAATTAAAAAGTTCAAATGTTTGTCCCGTTACCAGAGCTACACGAGACGCAATTTAAAAAAACCGTGGAGCTCTGGGGACGAGAATGAATAATACCCAAATCCAGTCATTTAAGGCTTAAAACTTTCTCGAAAACCTAATTGACTCCAATTGACTCCACGATTTCATCCCATATTTTGAAGGTGAATATGATCTATTTCGGTGGCTGTCTGTTTATATCGGCGTTGAATTGATAATCATGACAAGTTCGGTAAGCTCCAAGCGCGGCGTGTCGTTTGTTAGAAGATTTATTTGCATTTGTGGTCCGATTCGATTCGGTCACAGTAACAAATAAGATGAAATAAAGTTAAATGATTAGTACTCGTACCATAAAGGGTCAGAAAATAGCAAGAAAAGCGGCGGTTGATTTCGAACTAAAAATATAAACAAAGCCGTAAACAGACACAGCAGGACAGTCGCGTGTTGAGTAGTCCTAGTTGAGTTGAAATTGATTAGCTGTGGTTATGTTTTTGTGCGGGGAATATTTCACAGGCTCTGTTCGCGCGTGTTAGATTCGATGATAGGTCAAGGCAAGCAAATAGGGATATTTCTTCTAATTTAAGTCGGCATTGTTTTCGAATGGCGAAAAGTTTATTGATTCCACGAATGTATGAAGAGATTTCACGCGTCTACCACGCAACTCCAACCGAAAATGCAAGGGTTTCGACCCGTCTGAGGAGTTAAGCGGCCTTGAGAACAAACTGTAAAACATATAGTCTGAAATGGAAGACGTCTTGTAAAAGCGAATAGAATACTAAATAGGTATAAATAGTAGATTTCTTTTAAAAAGATTTCCGCTTAGGCCAACTGACTTCCGACCTCAACGGAATCTGTGTAAAATGAGCTGCTTGCGGGTCACCGCCGTTTGATGATATAGTTCGCTTGAAGTACATGCCGGGAATGGCAATATTCTTCTGCAGTATTAAGATTCCAAGTTCGGAAATTTCGATGGCATCGAAAATGGCGGATTTCACCGTTTGAACGCGCGGTGCATTTTGGGTGACTCGAGTCCTTTTAGCTGTTATTAAATAAAAGCTCGTCGCTAAAAGCATTTTAGCCCAGCTTTAGAATGAATCTACCCCAAGTACGTGCCTGAGAGATTTTTCCTTTTAGATCAAAATAAAGATATAACAGGCCTGTTGTACCAAATGTTGTCGTTTTTTGATCTTAGGAAAAAATCTCTAGCTGTGATACTGACAGCTATAAAGCGTTGCGAATGGGGGCTAAAATTACAGCCATGACTGAGAGAAACTTCAACTCTCCACAAGTTAAATAGCTTATTAAGCTTCAACTCTCTCTGCTATAAAGCTTGGATCCTGAAAATGAAAATCATTCATGCAAAGACATAACTAAAATAGCTGGGCCCAGCATGACATTAATGGGTGTCTAGAAAACTCGGACCTCAGACCTTGAAAACTCAGACCCCCCTTGAAGATCGTAACTAGAGTACAATATGAGTACATACGAGTGACATATGAGTACATACGGATAACATACGGGTAACATACGAGTACGTACGAGCACCGAGTACATACGGGTAACATACCAGTCACATACGAGAACATATGATCACGTACGAACGACGTGCGAATTTGTGGGCGAAATACAAGGGGGGCTTTGTGAAAAGGGTACAAATAGCGACACAAGATTCGCGGTGTTTGCCCCAGAATTGAAAGGGATTGCGCGCACGAGGAACACGTGCAGGCCCTCATTTTACATCATTCGATTTCGTTCGATTTGATTTAATTTGGTTCGGGCATCGAACTCACCAAAAAAAAAATTTTGTTCGATTTCGTTCAACGGCTGAACTCCATCGAACACTTTCGTTCAATTGAGTTCGATGGAAAGCTTGTTCGATTTCGTTCGATGCGCCACGCCCTGGATTTTTTAAAATGCGATCAACGAAAATTTACGCAATTTCATTACAACTAGCCCAAACAAGGATTTTTGTGACACCGATCAGTCCGAAAATCACAGAGAAGAGAGAGAAGAGGGAAAGGGAGCGAGAACGAGAGAAAAAAAGACTAGCAACAGTCTTTAGATTTTATATTGTGGGTTTTAGAGATACATTTTATGAACGACAAAAAAAAAACAAGGCCAAGAACGCTCACAAACGCTTAATTAGGGCGATAACATTTTCAATAATCCACGTATATATAAGCAATAATAAAACAGCTGGTTTTATATAGATACAAAAGGTTGTTTATATTCTTTGTTATTCCTATCATGGTGTAAACTGTATGGCAGGCCAAATATTCAATCCAGAGTTAACTGTTATATTAATTCATTAATGATCAATTGTCCATCTTTTAGCTTTGAATGAAGAGAAAGAGGTGAGGTGGTCATTGAAGATACCATGGGTCTCCTTTCAAGGGCGGTGGAGTCCTAGCAGATACCATGGGTCTCCTTTCAAGGGAGGTGGGGTCCTAGCAGATACCATGAGTCTCCTTTCATGGAAGGTGGGGTCGTAGCAGATACCATGGGTCTCTTTTCAAGGGAGGTGGGGTCATAGAAGATACCATGGGTCTCCCGATTATGGAAGTGGGGCCACTGTTAAGTGAGGGGAGGGGAGGGGGGGCTGTGGAAGTTACCATGGGTATCTGGATAAGGGGAGGGGCTATAGGGAGAGACAGTAGTCTCGACCTATTTTGGTGGGTCCCTAGCATGTAAAATAGTTTTGACCAGTTCCCTAACTTTCAACTGGTTCAATTTTGTTTATTTTCACGGCTTATCTGAAATAGCGTAACGAATTGCGTGACACTTTTCAAACCTTTATAAATCAAAAGCAAAACATCGTTAAAGCCTGAAACTATTTGTGAAAGATTATAACACTGGTATCCACATACCATGTTAGAAACAGCTTTGTAGGATGTATACTTTAGATTTTTGAATTTTTATGACGTCATGTGCAGACACTCAATACTTGCGAAAGGTCTGGTTGGAGATTGGATTGCAACTTGAAAATACTTGGCCAATTGTTAACTTCTACATCGTGCCTTGAATAAATGGCTAAAAACTGATTATGAATGGTTGTTTCTTCCTTCAAAGACATCACTCGGCACTTTTTCTTTTTGGTGCAGGTTCTTCTGTGTATGAGCAGTCCATACATTTATTAAGGAATAAAGAAAAAGATACAATAATCCCCGGGGCAATGAATACTCCCTTTCATGTACATAATACTCTTTCGCACCCTCTCCCTCCTCCTCCCGAAATTCCCATCCCAGCCCTCCCCCCCCCCCCCCCCCCCCCCCCCCACGCCTCCTAAATTTCCCTTCCTAGGGTGGCCCTAAAGTCAACTTAGGATATTATCTTTCGTGTATGGTTGCATTGGATCTCGACGACGAAACTGCAAGGAGCAAAACACAGACCACGTTTTCTCCTTGAAAAAAGCGCTTTTCGTATGGCTTTTTTATATCCGTCAAATTGAATTGCTATTTTAAACAAAATGGCTTCGGGCAAGAGGAAAAACATTGACGAAATCGACGATCTAGCAGAAATGTTGCAAGCGATGACGGCGCTTGATATTTCGTGCAAAGGATTAAAGACACTGGATGATATGAAAGCTCAAGTAAAAGCCGAACTACATCAGTCAGTGAAGACGCCCAGCTGGACTGCAGGCCAGGTACGAATGCTCAATTTTAAAGAATAATGGCAGATGGGGAAACATGTGCATATAAATGCCGAAACCGATTGGTATCCAATTGTAAATGTGGTCGTTCAAAAGATCCTGCCATTGGCGAAGTGTTTTGCCATATAACGAACATAGTTTGTTTTGTTAAGATAGCATACAAACACGCTTGAAAAGGGGTCGTTGTCGGATTTTGCTGCCGCCTTTTACAATCGACACACAACATAAAAGGACTGCTTTGAAATGCCCTTACTCGTTATTCCTGAAACTGTATTGTGTCTCATCGGCAGAAACCGACCCTATATATATAGTCATTGAATAGCTCACAATTTTTCCCATTTATGCGCAAGAATAACATTTTATATTATGGGTAATGACTGGAAAAGAACAGCTTTAAAATTTCGCTGTGGCTATATGGCCGGTAACCGGTCAAGGTGTTGAAAACACTACATTGTAAATGGCCGGCAGTTCTATATTCTCAGTAAATTTCACAAAATCGAAAAATTCCAGCTAATCTAAACTATCATATGTCGATTTAGAAAAGTCAAGCGATCCTGAAATGCTTTATAGATCTCAAGTCTAGTGTTTGGTTTACGCTGGGCTCAGAAGACGAAACCATGTTTTGTGACACTTAGAACTTTTTTCAGCTCGACTGCCGGTCGACTGCCGCTGGACAGGGTATGGTTTTCGTTGTTTCTGTCCTAAACAGCGTATATAATTTCGCACGAGTCTGTCCTAAACAGGGTATACAATTTCGCGCAAGTCTGTCCTAAACAGTGTGCATAATTTGTGCGAGTCTGATCTAACTATAAACAGGGCGTTGGGCCATAAACAGGGTACTAAAATTGAGCGTATTGTCCTAAACGGGGTATATTTTAGGATTTTTTTGTCCTAAACAGGGTCGGGGTTACAAACCCTCAGCGGCTCACCTATACCCAAATATTGGTCGAGTACCTCTCCCTCGCCCCCCCCCCCCCCCCCCGGGGGGGGGAAAAGTCAAGCGATCCTGAAATGCTTTATATATCTCAAGTCTAGTGTTTGGTTTACGCAGTGGGCTCAGTAGACGAAACCGTGTTTTGTGACACTTGAAACTTTTATCAGCTCGACTGCCGGTCAAGGACTGAGGACTATAGGACAGAGAGAACGATCAAAGGGCTCTAAGAGCCATCTCGTTAAGGCGAAACATGGTAAGGTTAATTTGAAAGACAAATTAAGGGGCCAGTAGTTATCATGCAAAAACGACAAAGGAAGTGTAGCGTTTTTTTTATTTTTTGAGTTAGCAAACCGAATAGCGGCATAAGTGAACATTCTAAAGAGGTACGAATAGCTAATGTCTAAAGGTGTAGTATACATGACCATGAAAGCGAGATGAGTTATTTGAGACTTTTCGTCAGTGTTAATTTAGTAGGTGCGTGAAAAGTGTTAATTTTCGAACTATATTTTTAATGGTTAATAAGAGTTTGATTTCTTTGATTGGTTTTGTTTTGATAGCGTGGATTGTTAAAGTAGTACGTTTGGGCTGGTTTGCGTGATGTAATATCGAGTTTGAAGGTATTTTGACAAAGTGGGTAAGATTTGCTAACTGGACTGGTTTGGTTTTTATTAAACTCTTGTTCTTAGGCGATCGTTACTTGATTAATCAAAGGCTCCGAGAGCCAACCTGTGAGTAACAAATGCTAACGCGTAACACAATATTGCGGTAAGCTCATGTTTTCTCACTGACACAGTTCAATATTTTTTTAGAATTAAACGTAAGGATTTTTGACAAACGCAAGATTCGAACCCGGGCCTTTCGGCTGTTAGTCCGCGCTTTACACCATTCGGCCACCGTGATCACTGCCTTGAAAGCATCGCACGCGTGTCTCGGTTGAAAATTCCGTTTAGATCGATTTTAACGTTGCATTAAAGACTCCAAATGCGAAATATCTTTAAGCTTATTGTTGTTTATATTCGTTTACAACAATTTAGTTATTGTTATCGCTGGATTCACGCTGTTCTTGTTACAAAACACATTCGTAACAAAGCATTACGTCACTAAGTTTACAGCTGATGGAAGGAGTGAGCGAGTGAGTGACTCATTTGCGTACCTAGTCGCTATTAATTAATTGTTTCTTTTTTTGGGACGAGAGAAGATTGGATACTAGGGTGAATTGAGGCGCGCGAGGTGTCATGGGAAGAGTCGAGGGAAAAATAGCGACTGGACGAACTCGTCTCACAGAAGGATGCAAATCACCCACTGAAGGGTGCAGAAGCTTTTTTAAGCTTTCGGCTTGTTATTTTGGCCAATTTTAACATGTGTTTGTTACCAAGTATTCAACATAAGGCTGTCCGTTAATGACACGGCTCGAAGTGGCGTTGTATGGATTTTTTTTGAATTTTTTACTCTTCATTCGAGCATTCGGGAAACGGGACATTTCTCGGGTAGAAGAGGAAATCAAGCTAAATCCCCGGGGGGGGGGGGTACTCCCTATAATGGGCTATACGGGGATGCTCCGCCCGAAAGGGGTACCTTTTTGAGGCTGGAGGTATGTGAAAGGGTAGGGATTTCACGAAGAATAGGAAATGGTAGCGAAAACACGAGTTGAAGCATAAAAAAGGTAGGGAAAACTGCAATTTAAGTATTATAAAAAGCGCCATTCAAAATATATCAAACAGACGCACGCAAAGGCTATATGAAAGGGGTATCATGTTCAATGAAAGGTGGGGGGGGACTAAATCATTGCTAGAAGCTGGCTATCGGACGATACCAGGAAAAGCTAATATAAATATGGCCTTTTTTGACTTAAATTGTCATGGATTCTTGTCTATCTTACTGTTTTTAGCTTGGTGCCATAAGTTGAGGGCGAAATGGCTCTCAGATGTTTGAGTTTGTTTCAGCGACTGAGCCTCTTCAATACTAGTTATTAAAAGTGGCCATTCTTTTTATTTCTATATATCTGTTAAAAGGTACACGATTCAAGACGGATTGGCTGCGAAACAAGCTCATTTAAGTTCGAGAACACGAAGTGTCGTGCCCTGCATTGCAAGCTTTATAATAATAAGCTTATGTCAAGGATAAAGTACTTCTATCATAATTATTGATAAGATGTTTTTATATTTCAACTAGTATTAAGTCAGGATGATAAAGTATTCGAAAGGACAAAAAAGAGACCTTTCAGCTATCTTGATATCCTCTAAGCTTCCCACGTCAGAGAACCAGTCACATGTTCGATTTGCAAAGTGGCGATCAATGAGCTCGTCCCAACCTTGACCTTTGATCCACATTTCTTGAATGAGAATCATCGCGAATACAATGCAGGGGCTCGCTAAACGAGCCAGTGGATCGCACTCTCCAGCAAATTTACTTAGGATAATTAGCTTTGTAAGAAGATCGTCTTCGCTAGGTTTGTCGACTTGGAAGGCGAACACGTCCGACTGTGCTCACTACAGTACTTCAAGTGTATTTGCTGCTTACAAACGGCGGTTAAGATCGTTTTCGAAAGCTCGTTGCTTCTTTTGAATCGCTGCAAGTACCGCCGGAGAATTGCTCAACCAGTTTTTAGCTTCATGCCAGCTTTGCCGAAAAGTCCTTGAAGCTCTTGGTACAGCTGGATTGCAGTTGCATTGTGTCTCACAGAATCCAAGGAGTCATCCATGTAGGTAGAGTTGCTCACGAAGGCAGCTGTGCTTTCGCGTTTTCCTGCGAAACGAACTGTGCCCGAAATGGCGCTGAGGCGTCTTCAAACACCACACGTTCTAAGTCATACACGTCAGGCTTCTGATCAACGTTTAAGTTACTCCAAACTGAGTTTGGAATGCGAGTCTGTAAGTACATTTCGGTAAGACACAAACAACGGCAATAGGGAAACGGTGGAAAAGAAGAAGCACGTCGAACAGGTTATTTTAAAGCTTAGATCCTGGAAGAATCTCATCGTTCAGAGACAGTCCCTGGAACTTAGCACTGGTATCAAATACAATTTTTGTTTTCGTTGTCGCTCTTTCAGCGCGGCAAACCGGAAAGTGAGGAAGATACCAGGCACCTTGGGGTTCTCTCGGACTCCTGGCTTTCCAAACATGTACCCCTTTTCAAAGTACGAGGTGATAATTTACTTGCACTAAATTTTTTCGCATCAAGCGTTACTCTGTGGCGTTAAGTCGACTGTAAGACGTCTTGTAATTGTTTGGTAAGGCTGAGCTATCTGACTTCCAATGCGACGACGATGGCGACTTGCTAGCATTACCCATCGTAAACAATCAAGTGACACATCTTGTCTAACGCAATCTTCTGTTATCTAGTCAACATTTGCGGCTTGGACTGCCGTATTCCTACAGCGTACATCTCCTAGAATCGTTTTTAAGTGTAGTCGATCTAACCAAATATTTGAGGTCTTGAGAAAAAGGTGCACGCCAGGTTCGTCCGTAGATTCCTGCTAACAACTTTTCCTTTCGTTAACCGCCGCGATTTGTCTATCAATATCTTGTGTTATTTTGTCTTTTTCAGGTTCGGAATGCGCCACGTTTCTTTCGTCACCTTTTATTATCATATATAATCACTAGTTCTTCCAATAGTCGTGTAACCTCCAAGAGCAGATAAAATGGCGTCCGTATCCGCTGATTCTGCCGACGACAGCCTCGCCAGACGCGAATACAGTTTCGTTAGTCGCATTTTGCCGATTTACTTTTAACTCTTCAATTGCTCGAGTAGCGCCTCGTAAGCTTCGGCGTTATTTTCTTCTCCTGCTTCCATTTTACTGAGATATTCAATTATACGCAACCATGTTGCAACCCCCCCCCCCCCCCACCTGTGTTTTTGCGATGTTGCAATATTTCGGAAATATTTTACGTCTAATAGATAGCCTGTGATGTGCTCTACAAGATAAGAGAAATATTGTGGGTTGTGGCGCTGCTGTGACGTCATTCAAAATGGCCGCCATCTTGAATTTTACTAAAAATTAAAATTTATCAGACAAACGCGGAAATTGCAAATATTTTTTGCAAGAGTGCAAAATAACTTACAATTAAACATTTTGATACTTTTGATTGCATTTTTATATGTTTTTTCACGGAAAAATGTGAAAAACACGCATTTTTAGTCAAATATGTCTTGACCTGAGGCTACTTATGACGCTTTATCTCGTTACTATAGCAACCGGCTGAAGACGTCATGTGCTAATCATAAATGGTCTTGAAAAAATCGTCCCTCTTGTACTTCCGAGAGTTAACCTCGCTCTGCTACTATTTGTTGCGACAAAAAAAAAGTTCATTAGCTTCTATTTTTCCGATGTCTGTTTACATCAATGTTTGAACAACAACGACTCTTCTAGAAGTGTAACGCTGCTTAGCACTACTGTATAACGAAAAAAATAACTCTATTTGAATACCAATACACGTTTTCTATAGAAGGGCGAAATATAGCGCACATTTTAATCAAGGACTATTTCGGAATAATATACTGGAAACAATATCTCTTCATTACGAACAATGCCTTTTGTTCACCCCCCACCATGTACCGTCGTCTTAACTCTAAAATAAACTTAGGTGGTTATCTTTATGCATGGTTGCAAGACAGACGACCACTTTTGCTTTAATCCGTCTAATTAAATAGTCATCGTAAACAAGATGGCTTCGGATAAGAGGAAAAACATCAACGAAATAGACGATATAATAGAGATGGCTAAAGTGATGACGATGCTTGATATTTCGTGCAAAGGATTAAAGACCCTGGATGATATGAAAGCTCGAGTAAAAGACGAACTGCACCAGTCAGCAAAGACGGCCAGCTGGACTGCTGGACAGGTAGAAATGTCCAATTTTAAAGAATAATCGAAAATTGTGAAACAGTCATGTGCATATCAATGCTGAAACCGATCGGTGATGTGTTTTCCCCGTACCTTTGTTTTGTTAGGCTAGCACACAAATATGCTTAAAGAAGTCGTCTGATTTGACTAAAATAACACCGTAACAATAGACGCTTTTTGACACAACATCAACATAAAACGACTGCTTTGAAATACCCTTACTCGTTATTCCTAAAGTGGCCGCGATTTTGGTATTATAAACAGAAAGCAACCCTATATTATACAGTCTTTGAATCACTTCCCTTACTTTCCGATTATTGCGGGCAATGAATGGAAAAGCGCAGCTTTAAAGTTAGCAAAACAAAGCTTGCATTAATTTTACATATAAACGCAACGATACAGTTCAATGATAACCGTAATTATAATTCAACATATTGATACACTGCCCAACTATGGTAAAAAAGTTATCGATATACGCTATGTCTACATATACATGACGTATATCCAACGATGGAGGTAAATTTCGCATTTTGACAAGAGAATGCAAAAGTGACAGACCGGCCTCGATATTTTTTCTTCAAACTGTGCTTTGTTACCAATGTAATGAATTATAAAACTATTATAGCGCTCAAGCTTGCGTGATATCGCCTAATTTTATCCGACTCGGCCTACGGTCTGCCCCGCCATAACAACGAAATTTTGCTTACTTAATTTCCATGTTATATTGCAAAATGCCACCAAATATACAACAAAACTGGATAAAAAGAATTCATAGAGCAAAACAGAAGCAGTAGTTAGTTCAGGATTACAATTCATCAATTTTCATTTCGTGACTGGCGGTCAAGAAATCAAAATTTCCATTCTGGTATAGTTTTAGTATTTTTAGTAGTTGTTTTGTATTTTTTTGTTCGTAGTTCTTTGTGTTCATCACTGTTGGCAATTTTTCTTCATATTTAAAGATAATAAAACAAACTTAAGCAAGCTCCTGGCCAAAATCCTAAAAACACAATATTTCAGCAAGGAGTGTCCTTAAATAGACTCTTTTATTCTGGATCGATCCAGATATGGCAGACACAGAATTGAATATCTGCGTGCAAAGAAAGTAAAGTAGAAAACTTAACATTGTTGTAATGGAGTATCGCTGTTAAACGGCATAATTGAGTTTACAGTTTATTGCTCAAAGCCTACGTCTACTCAGTCAGGCAATTAATATTCAGTTCTGAGATTGCTGTTGTCATTCCGTAGCCACGAAAGCGTTACTGTTTGTGTGTGATTATCGTAATAAACTCAGCATTGTATAAATGTAAGTAGATTTTAGAATATTTTGATTCTTTCATGCTTAATCGACCAACACAAAATTGATCTGTGTGTAAAAAAATGAAAGTAGGAAACTTTAAAGTGTTATCATGAAGTATTATTGTTACAGGTTGAAATTGTGTTTGCAGCTTGTACTACATTATTATTGAAAGCCTTTCTTGGTTTTAAGGGGTCTGACGCGACGCGTACAGTTTACGTCTACTCATTAAATCATGATTCAGCTCGGTCAGTTCTGTGACTTGTCATTTCATAGTGGCGAAAGCGTTCTGATCGAGAAGCCTTTGCTTTGTGTGTGCTTATTGGTGCTTATTGCAATACTCTCAACATTACAAGAAGAATAAACAAAATTTAATTAATCATATAATTTATAATCAAAGTGCTCTTTGCGCTATCTTCCATGAGTTTTCCCATCAAGCCTTGCTGTCATATTATGTCCTAATATTGTTTTGGATGATGTAATTGGGCAATTAGGTACGTTGTTTCTTGATTTGAATTTCTCGTTTGTTGTTACTATTAGTATAAACGAGTGACCAGAAGTCAGTGCGTGTGATCACGAATGACGACGAGGGACGATGGCATTATTAAGTCGTTATCACGTCATTTACAAAAAAATTAAACTTGAAATGGGGTAAATCTTATATGATGAACGCTTTTGGACCATCTGGTGAGAATACCGTAAATGTTTTAAATTTCGAATATTGAGAATGATGTAAGAAAGCAAGCGACAAATATTTTGTCGCTGTACGTGGTTGCTTGAAATGGCTAGTCTTATTCGAAACTGATTCAAGGGGAAGTAAAACAATTTCATTTCCAAAGAATCTAATGATTCCGTAATACTACGTAGTAATTTAGATTGTACATAGGTTTATATTGTTTTTAAAATTTATATTTTTGTGTATTGTGTGCGTTAGTAACGAATAGGGCTATTGCTTGTTGTGTACTTGAGAGGATTGCGGTAGTTTTTAAGGCAATAAGAGAATGCAAAACACATCAATCACTGCTACATGGAAAGTTTTCTCCTTATTTAGGAACTGGTCAGAAAGTATATAGTGGGTGGGTGTGAGCATTTGGAAATATGGTGGATAAAAAACACATGACCCACCACTTCCTGCTTGGCACACAACTGACTGACCCGATCCCTAAATGAAGGTAAAAAATTCATAATACGTCTATAATAACCTTAAGGAATATAAAGAGTAATAACATGACAACTTAAAGGTGAATTTGAGATAGTTAGTGTAGTTAGTATAGTAGATGTAGTAGGTGTAGTAGGTGTTGTAGGTGTAGTAGGTGTAGTAGTTGTAGCAGGTGTAGTAGTTCCAGTAGATCTAGTCAGGGTAGTCAGTGTAGTAGGTGTAAAATGTGTAGTCAGTGTAGTCATAGGTGCAGACAGTGTAGTCAGTGTAGTTGCTGTAGTCAGCGCACTCAGTGTAGTCATCGCAGTAGGTGTAGTCTATGCATGTAGTCACGTTTGCTGTAGTACGTGTACTCAGTGTAGTCAGTAAGTGTAGTCAGTTTAGAAGGTGTAGGCAGTGTAGTAGTTGTATCCAGTGTACTTGCTGTAGTAGGTGTAGTCAGTATAGTCAGTGTATAGTCAGTGCAGTAGGTGTAGTCAGTGTAGTTGCTGTAGGTGTAGTCAGTGTAGTCGGTGTAGTCAGTGTAGTCAGTGTAGTCAGTACAGTCAGTGTAGTCAGTGTACTAGGTGTAGTCAGTGTAGCTGTTGTAGTAGATGAAGAAAAACAGACTACAAGATAGTATAACGGAAACTAAAACCGTCTTTTCACATTTCAGAAAGCACTGTATTGTCTTTATATTTTCTGAGTTCACACAATTTGAGATGTTTTAATGATTCTTGAATAAACTACTTACAAGGATAGAGTAATTCATGTGACGATCAAAATCACATCATTGCTTGAATCGTATACTGATATGAAATAAAAGTTGTCCTTTTACAAGCCAAGATGATTACTCTGACTCACGTTTCAGAGTAGCAGATCTCGTCCATTTAGCAGATATGGGAGAATTTAAGATAAACTTAGTTGATGCACCTGATAAACAAAACGTATGATGTTCTTTTCGATAGGCAAAGCACGTTTGACCCATAGCACGTTTGCACGTGCAACGTTAAAGCATGCAGGTTCATGTAATCCAGAAAAGAAAAATTAGCTCCCACCACCAGCACAACCGTTTGGTTTAATAATATAATCTGTCGACGTGGGAATACAGTATCAAATAAGCAACAACGTATAATTTCTCCTCCGTAATCTGTCCCACAGATTGAAAAAGTCTAAGAAATGTACGAAAAGCTTTTTTTCTTAAAATTCTGCCGGCTTCGGCATGCACAGAGTGGCGGCATATTGTGAACCGAGGACTGGACTGGACTGGACTAGTAAAACGAGGACTAGTTGTAGTAAAACGAGGACTGGTAAAGCGTTGACTAGTAAAACGCGGACTAGGTAGTAAAACTAGCCTCTGGCTGATTTCCATCAAAGAGGCTAAGAGCTTCAGTTGCAGCAGGTTTTGAGCTTGGGTCAAATTCTGGCATAATTTAAAGACTTCTTCAATTTGCCACCACTGGGTCCCGAAAGACTCGTATTTGTTGTCGTGACATAGCAGTTGCTATATTCTCAACAAATCTCTCAAAGCCTTGTCAGAAAACGAGACACCAAAACGTTCAAATTCAGCGCGATATGGATTAGAGAGATTTGGATTTATCAGGGAGTACATCATCAGCCCTAAAGACCAAATATCGGCCTTCTTATATCTCTCATGCCATAAATACAGACGTACCTCGACAAGTCGATTCTTACTTCACTGACTACACTTACTACACCTACAACACTGACTATACCTACGACACTGACTACACCGACTACTCCTACTACACTGACTACACCTACTACACTAACTACACCGACTACAGCAACTAAAATGACAACGCTGACTACACCGACTACACTGACTGCGGTGACTACAACTACTACACTGACTACATCTACTGCTCCTACTACGGTGACTACAACTACTACGCTGACTACGCTGACTACACCTACTACAGCAACTACCCTGACTACACCTTTTACACCAACTACACTTACTGACTACACTGACCAATCCTATTGACCATATTGACAACACTGACTACACCGACTACAGCAACTACACTGAGAACGCTGACTACACCTACTACACTGACTACAGCAACTACATTAACTATACTGACTACAATGACTACATTGACTACAGCAACTACACTGACTACACCTGCTACGGTGACTACACTGACTACACCTACTACACTTACTACGGTGACTACACTGATTACACTTATTGACTACACTGACTAGACCTATTGACCACACTGACTACACTCACAACAGCAACTAAACTGACTACGCGGATTACACTGACCACACCTACTACACTGACTACGCCTACTACACTCACTACGGTGAGTACAACTACTACGCTGAATACACCTACTACAGCAGCTACACTGATTACTCTTACTTCACTGACTACACTTACTACACCTACAGCACTGACAATACCAACGGCACTGAGTACGCCGACTACAACTACTACACTGACTACACCTACTACACTGACTACTCCTGCTACACTGACTACACTGACTACACTGACTACATTGACTACATTGACTACACTGACTTCACTGACTACACCTACTACAGCAACTACCCTCACTACACCTTGTACCCCAACTACATTTACTGTACTGGCTACTCTGACTAAACCTATTGGCCACATTGACTACACTGACTACACTGACTACACCGACTACAGCAACTACACTGACAACGCTGACTACACCTACTACATCGACTATAGACTGACTACACTGACTACAGCAACTACACTGACTATACTGACTATATTGACTACAGCAACTACACTGACTACACTGACTACACCTGCTACGGTGACTACACTGACTACACCTACTACACCTACTATGGTGACTAAACTGACTAAACTTACTGACTACACTGATTAGACCTATTTACCACACTGACTACACTCACTACAGCAACTACACTGACTACGTGGATTACACTGACCACACCTACTACACTGACTACGCCTACTACACTCACTACGGTGACTACACCTACTACAGCAACTACACTGACTACACCTTCTACAACGACTACACTTTCTGACTACACTGACTAGACCTATGGACCACATTGACTACACTGACTACACTGACTACACCGACTACACTTTCTGACTGCACTGACTAGACCTATGGACCACATTGACTTCAATGACTACACTGACTACACCGACTACACTTTCTGACTACACTGACTAGACCTATGGACCACATTGACTACACTGACTACACTGACTACACCTTCTACACCGACTACACTGACTAGACCTATGGACCACATTGGCTACACCAACTACACTGACTACTCTTCACTTATGTCCAGGATTGTAGATAATTAGATGCATGGTAAATGTTGATATCCAACACGAAGTGTCCCATTATGTCTAAGTGTTAACTATCTTTTTTGAAATGTAAGGTAAGAATTAGTGTTAGTGTTGTTTTTAGGTTAGAGTAAACGTACCTGTTTATCTTTACTTAAAGAGCAGAATTTAGGGGACACTTCGTGACGTTTATTGTCTGAATTTTTGAAAACAAGTGATGTTGAAGTTGGGTAGAAGAGCAAGAGGACACTTTGTGACGCTTATTAAATTTGTCATGCATCTAATTATTTGCAATCCTGGACATAACTGCTACTCTTACTTCAATGACTGCACTTACTATACCTACAACACTGACTATACCTACGACACTGACTACACTGACTACTCCTACTACACTGACTACACCTACTACACTGACTACTCCTGCTATACTGACTACACTGACTACACTGACTACACTGACTACATTGACTACACTGACTACGCTGACTTTACTGACTACACCTGCTACAGCAGCTACCCTGACTACACCTTGTACACCAACTACACTTACTACGGTGACTACACTGATTACACTTATTGACCATACTGACTACACTCACTACAGCAACTACACTGACTACGCGGATTACACTGACCACACCTACTATACTGACTACGCCTACTACACTCACTACGGTGAGTACAACTACTACGCTGACTAAACTGACTACACCTACTACAGCAACTACACTGAGTACATCTTCTACACCGACTACACTTACTGACTATTATACACTGACTAGACCTATGGACCACATTGGCTACACCAACTGCACTGACTACTCTTACTTCAATGACTACACTTACTATATCTACAACACTGACTATACCTACGACAGACTATACCTACGACACTGACTACACTGACTACTCCTACTACACTGACTACACCTACTACACTGACTACTTCTGCTACAATGACTACACTGACTTCACTGACCACACTGACTACACTGACTACACTATCTACACTGACTACAGCAACTACACTGACTACATCTACTACACTAACTACACCTAATATGGGAACTATACTGACTACACCTACTACAGCAACTGCACTGACTACACCTTCTACACCGACTACACTTATTACTGACTACACTGACAACAGCAACTACACTGACTACACTGACAACACCTACTACAGTAAGTACACTGACTACATGTATAGACTACACCTTCTACAGCAACTATACTGACTACACCTACTACACTGAGTAAAGCCGCTACACTGACTACATGTATTGACTACACTAAGCTACCACAGTAACTACACTGACAACACCTACTGCATGACTACACTGACTACACCTTCTACACCGACTACACGTGCTGACTACATTGACTAGTCCTATTTACTACACTGACTATAATGACTACACCGACTACAACAAATGCACTGACTACAGTGACTGCAATGACTATACCTACTACAGCAATTCCATCTTCTCGGAGTTAAAGCCTACTCATGTTTTTCTGATAATTATTTCTCTGATCTTATTTTCTTATTTCAGAGCAACCGTTGTCTTTGAAAGTAGGAGCCACCTCATACACGCTTAATTCATTTAATAGCGAAACTCAGTCATGATCGAGACAGGTTGTAGTAACCGTATAGTTACTTAATATTACCCACTGCAGAAAGTTAGTTACTTAACTTTACCTACTGCAGAAAATTAAAAAAATAAAAATAAACAAATTATCGCAACGGCTTAAAGTGGCAGTTCGATCAAACTTTTTATATTTAATTTTTGTGCATTTTTCGGAAGGAAATAATGTAGTTAGTACCCTATACCCTTAATACAGTTACTTGATGATTACTTCAGTTGGCTTAAGAAATTTGTTCAAGATTGCTTATAAGTTCGACATAAATTAATAACATAATTACTTTTTTAATAATGCTCTGCTTGTTCTTAATACCATATTCACCTCTGTAAACTAGTAATCTACGCTTCACTAAGCTATTAACACTAGAGTTAACCCTCGGATGTACAAGAGGGTGGATGGGGTTGGGTTGGAGGGAGGGGGGAGGGGGGGGGGGGGGGGTGAGGTCTGAGGTGGGGTGACTTTTCAAATTTTTTCTGAAATGTTTTCAAGACCATTTATTGATATCAGGTGCCGTTTTCAGCAGCTGTTCGTTTATTCTTGCGACACATTTTGGTAAAGCTTTTTATTTATTTATTTATTTAATGCATCAGTACAATATATATTTACATAAATACAGCACTCTCAACACAAACACCCACACTCATACATTTACATAATATCATGCTCATACGTTTACATACTTATACGTTTACATACTTACACGTTTACATACTCACACATCTAGCATTAATACATCAGAGCTATTGCAGGCTAAAATAAAAGTAAGTTATATTTTCCATTTATCCATTAATTTATCTAAACTCTTATTTTTACAACATATGTACTTTTCTGTTTCGTATTTTATATTGACTTTAATTTTATAACTATCTATGTTAGGAAGTGCTTCATTCCTTCTGCAATTCCAGATGTATATTTTTTCCCACAAGTAGTAAGTAATTAAGTAAGGGACAATTTAGTAATAAGATACCAAGAACGATATCTTTTAGAGTAAGGTGAACTGGCTTTCTTGTCAAAGAAAAGTAATACGACTCGATCGCGAAGTCTTTCCAAAATGCGTATGAATAAGGACAATTGTATAAGAAATAATGAAACATAGTTTCTGATTCCATTTTACAAAAAGAACACATTTTGGTAAAGCTTGGATTTAATCTATTGCTATGGTGACGAGATATGACATCATAAGTAACATGAGGCCAAGCCATTTTTAAATGAAAATGCGTTTTTACCTTTTTTCGCTGAAAAAAAAAAAACATACAGAACGCTACCAAAAGCAACAAACTGTTTATTTATATCACATTTTACAACTGTAGCAAAAGATATCTTTCATTTCCGCATTTTCCAAAAAAGATGGGCCGCCATTTCGATGACGTCACAGATCCCCATCAGCGTCATAACCCTTAATATTTACCCGTATCACGTTGAGCACAGCACAGGCTATCGATTAGAGGTAAAAATCGAAATATTATACCACCGCAAAAACCCAACCACCCTCCCTTGTACCACCCTACCTTGTGCCACGATATCATGATACCAATAGATTTCATGGAGTCGTGTACCGTTACTGTCGCATTTTTAATGTTGTAAGTTCTGTGACTTGTTTGCTTTCTTGTTATATTAAAATATACGTCTTTCACAGTAACAAAACATTGCCAGTTCTAATTTGAAATTAACACCTATAAAATAAATCTCGTATAAATGCTCCTTTAACTACTATTTAACTTTTTAAAAAATGTCCCTTTTAACCACATGCACTATTTTAATAGGTAATGCCCTGGACATTTATTCGTGGAAATAAGTCGCATTAATTAACCAATATTTAGATAAGGTTTCCTTTCTTCCTTAAAAAGCTTACTTTTTATCTCAAGACCTGGGATGCTACTTAACCTAACTTGTTTCTTTTTTTTTTATTAAGGCATTTTGCGTTTTGTCAGAAGCAAATGATGAAGATGTCAGAAAAAGGCAAATTTTGTTGGACCTTTATACGAAAGCCGAGAGCTGCCTGGATAAAATGGATGAAAAAGCTCTAAGTTTACTGCAGCCAAACAGTGGTAACGTTAGCGAAGAGCTGAACAGTCACAAACTTCAACTGACGCATAAGGAATACTTTATTATTGTAGCAGGTAAACGGAAATGGCTTCTAACTAATCACACACTATAGCTGTCACTGCTATAAATATATATAATTCGAACTTAAACTTTAGATTGAAATATTATTGAATGGTTAACCTACATGCAATGTATTGAATTTGGGAGCTTGTAATTCCTTGACACTGAATATCTATTTATTTAGTCAGAAGCATTATATTGCACCCAGAAGCGTTTTATAACTCCCTTATGGGTTCAGAAAGAAGACGACCAATGAGAATCGTGGAAATCGTTATACTCTTATATATAGATTAAACATTACAGCTTCACGCGAGGCACTCAGATTGGCAACAACAGAAAAACTAGCGCTTTGCGAAGGTAAATGTTTTCTTGCGTCTCTAGGAATTCACCTTTTTGATCCTCAAACATAAAAATGAAAAAATAAATATATATTGTCATATTCTAGTAGCACTAAAAGGTAAACTTGGAACGAAGAGAAGCCGATTGTGGGATTCACCATCGCTGTTCAGAAAAAATTACTTCAGTCGGTCTAACGCTTCCAATGGTGAAATATGTTACTTGTGTAATCTAATTCTGATCTTAACACCTTTGCAGAATAAGCTATTTCCAAATTACTGTGTCTCCATAATGGCTCAGCGAAGAAAATGCCTTCTCATTTTCTCTTGAACTGAAAATACAAAAACGTTGTCGAGTTCAGGTGTTAAAGACTAAGATTTACTGTCAAAACTTGAATTGCGAGGTAACAAACCGTTTAATTGAAAATGCGTTTGAAGAAGACTGTGCAAATAATGAGTGTTTTGTTTTTGTGTTCCTTTACTCTCTTCGATTTTTCTGTTTATCTCATAGTAAAACAGCAATAAATAATAATAAGAAGAAGCTATACACGGCTTTGACTCGTGGCGTCTTTAAAATTTAACCCATATTATTGATATTATTGATTCCCGATCGTTTTGAATGCTTTTACGGAAAAAGTAAAATTATCTCTAAAACGTAATAAGACTACACTACATTCACCACATTCAGAAGCCGACACTTGAAACCTCGATCGCTAAACAAATGGCAAGCTATATGTAAAACAAAACTTGCCGGAACAAAAATCCCACAGCAATAAGTAGCGAACACAATATCAAACGTTAACTGTCCTATCCATCCATGAACGCCTTGCATTGTCTTGAAAACTTGTACGCTGTAATGTTTCCTTCTGCTTCTCAAGTCAACACACGGAGAGATTTTGTCACCATCTTGAAATCAATAACGACATCGCGAGGTCACGTGTCAACCAATCAGACCAGTAAAACTAAAATATGCGTGCATAAATTTGCATGTAATAATGTAGCACGTAAAAAAAATTCAGAGGGCAAAATATAACTCGTCCGCTACGGCACAGGTAATAATAGCAATGCCAATTTATTGCAGGTTTTCTATATTAAAGGTCTTTATAAAGCATATGGAGGTTTGTCACAAATACGAGTATTTTGTCAGGAAAAATAGAGTAATTTTGTGGTAATTAGTGCCACGTAAAGTAATTGATTTAAAGGCCCTGAAGGAAACGAAGTAGCTTACGGTTGATGATGTGAAAATGGGAAGCAGGGATGGTGTAGTGGGCAGAGCACTCGCCTCCCACCAATGTGGTCCCGGTTGGAATCAAGGAGGCGATGTCATATGTGTGTTAATAAACACTTAATGACTGCTCCCGAGGGTAACAGTGAATTTTGTTTCCCGAGAATCTCGATGTTTCCCGAGACGAAGTCGAGGGAAACTTCGAGATTCGAGCTAAACAAAATTCACTGTTAACCGAGGGATCAGTCATTAAGTGATTTGTTATATAGCTTTCTTTGTCGTGGAAAAAAACAGTTTGAAAAACGCGCCGAGCACTCGAGGTAAACATCAATCGCATCACAATCATGTCACCTTTTGTCACGGTCTGATCACGTGCGCTAGCGGGCAACAGTGCAATGTTACACTCTGACGTCATAATTGTTACCCGCTTTTGTAAATGTTGCCCGCAAGGGAAAATTGGCGGGAAACAGTTCGTTTGTTAGATGTCATGTGACCATGAATCAACCAATCAACGCGCGCGTTGTATTGTGAAAAACTCCAGCTATATAACAAGTTTTTTTGTTGGTTCTTATCCTTGCTCCGAGGGTTTTATCCACAAAAAAATATATATATTTCCAAATTCCAATTGGATCCGAAAGCAGTAGATCAGTAAGAGCCACTTTGTAGATTATCCACTAAAATTACAATTCATTGCATTTTTGTTTTATCTACAACACCCACATTCATTTTTAGGAGAGACGAGCTCTGGAAAAAGCAGCCTGATTAATCTTATACTGGGAGAGGAACTTCTTCCATATTCTCACCTCAGTAAAACTTCCACCATCTGGGAAATAAAGTATGGAGAAGAACGCAGAATTGTAGCCCACTTTAAAGACAAGGATCCTGAAACTGGTCTGCCAACAAAGACTATCCTCTTAAAACAGCATCCGACCACTGAACAGCACTATCTTTAGCAAATCTCTTCCTACGAAAAAGGCTCAATTTTTAAAAAGATTGAACTTTTTTGGCCTCACAGTCTTTTGCAGGTAGATATTTGAGTGAAATGTTTCTGTTCCTCGCAGTGTGCTCTCAACTTAAGCAGATGAAAAAGCAGGTTGCTTTATCAACTGCTTAAGTTGAGAGCACACTGCGAGGATCACAAAAATTTCACTCATGTTTATCTGCAGTTCAAATATATGATTTTCATATATTCACATTCATAGGTAGATATTTGGACGCATTTTAACGATAACCAACTAGGTCTGATTTAAAGACAAACATTTTGTTTTCCTAGCATTAACTTCTGATTGACAGTGCCAAATAAATACAAGTGTCTTTATTAAGCTGTTTAAAATATTCCTTTGAAGCTGTGAATAAACATATGCATATTAAGTCGAGAACCATTTGAACGGTTTGATTCAAATTTTTGCAGACTTGCTTTGTACTCTTAGATTTCTCAACGACGTCAGTTACATCAGGGATGTTCTTAAAAAAAATCCTCAAAAAAGAACCATATTCTTTGTGTTAATGTTTTCCTTTCTGTTTGTATTTTTATCTGGATTTGACATTTTAGAAAGGTGTTGTTATAATCGACAGTCCTGGCGTTGGGGAGTCTGATATTATGGACGAGATAGTTTCACAGTATCTGCCTCAGGCCTTTGCTTACGTTTATGTCATCAACAGCGCAAACGCTGGGGGAGTTCAGAAAGACAGGGTAAGTAGTAACTCCTTCTCTCGCCCCAAGCTTTCGCTTGCCTCTCGCGATAGCGACTGTAAATCGACTGCTAAACGACTAGAAACGAAGGAAATGACTGTTACGCAGGTCACTGTTGGTAAATAGAATGTACCATTTTGAAGAGTTGGCTCTACTTTAGTCCTTCAAAATTGTGCGTTCCGTTAACAAACAGACCATGTCGTGAAAATGGGAAGCAGGGATGGTGTATGTTATGCATGTTTTCGGTCTAGCTGGCATGCCAGTTGTGACAAAAAGGAAATAGCCTACGTAAGTTATTTTTTTTCTTCCGTGTTCATGAAATAATTATCTGCCTCTAAAATGTCCAAAATATCCCCCCTTATTATAATAATAAATTTATTCTCAGATACCTATCATATCCCTTAACATTTAGAATAAAAGGTATCATAATTGGAAAATTTGATTCCAGAATAAATCACCGAAAATTGCATGCTGTCTTATTGGTGTTTAAGGGAAGTAGATGATAAGAACGTTGCAGTATTTCATGGGGAGTTGATAGAGTGAAATAGTCGATTTCTTAATCCACCCCTATTCATGCATCCACCCTTAACCCCCAACCCAACGAATTATCATATAGATAAAAAAAGTTTAAAACAAGACTTAACGTAGACATTTTCATGTTTTGCTTTGAATTTATCAGCTTGTGAAATTGATAGAGGAAGTGAAGAATGTGTTAGGATCCTCTTTTGAGAAAGGACAGCAGAGGGAATTGCTATCCGAGTGCGCTTTGTTCGTGTGCAACAAGTGGGACCAAGTGCCAAAGGACGAAGTTGAAGAAGTTAAAAACGATGTGGTCAAAAAACTGCGAAGATGTTGGCCTGGCCTTGATTCAGAGTCACAGATCATCTACATATCAACAAAGAAAGCTAGTGAAGGACAAAACGTCGATTTTATCACCGAAGATTTTCTCTCTTTGATGAATGGTTTGAGGGCTATGGTTTTAAAAAGCATCGATATCAAACTCGAAATGCATTGGAAGTAAGTTTTTATGGGTGCTATTTTGTTTTAACCATTAGCAGGCCACTGTTAATTCTGCCGTTTTTTTCTTCCGGTGGGGGGAGGGAGGAAGAGGGGGAGGGGAGGGGAGGGGGGGGGGGGCACTGGACATTTCAATATCTGCTGTCTTCATCAAGATATCTAGTTCGTAAACGGTGGAGTCTAATTTCACGACTGCTCATCGGCTATTTTTTATTGTCAATATTGAGAATACGCTATTAACGATTTTTCACCAAATTTAATGCGCTGGGTGCAAGTTTGATGAGAATTTGAACTCAAAATCAGAATTCTTCAAGGAAACAATCGTGGAAAATAGGTGGGATAATACTAAGGGAGAACAAGAGGAAACAATTTAAGAGAACGGAACTCCGTGCCCATGTTAAATATTTTCAATCTAATATTAGCTTGCGCGCATGCCGTGAAGGTTATTTGCATTCTCGCTCCCATGACCACACGGTGTCTATTCCACTGAGGTCAGATATCATATATCGTATATTTGTCTTCATCGCTGCAAGTATTTTGCTTGTACAGCGAAAGTAAATCGAGTTTTATGTGAGAGGCTGTGAAAATCAGCAAACCCGCCAACTCTAAAATTACATGGCGTCATTCGAACTGACCAATCAGGAGTCGGCCTTGAGATAACCACGCCACCACAAGCTGAATGACAACAAACTAATAATAGATTAAAAAAAATTGTCATTGCAAGAGGCCCAAGGGGTTATGTTCTCTTAGATTATTTTTTATTGAGAGATTATATACAGCTCTGGAAATCGGCAGATTAGGGAATTAGTGATGTGACTGAAATATATTATGCGGCGCTTAACCCTATTCAGCCTGGGCTTTTTTTGAGTTCCTGAGCCTAGGACAAGAACATTAAGGCTATGACAATGAAACTTAGAGGGTACATAGTACGTAAAAAACAGTCTCCTTTGCGGTCCGCATAATGGAACGATGACGTCATATGACGTAGTTAATAGGTAATTAGTTATACGGCTGCCATCTTGGATCCGCTATCTTGGATTTCTGAAATTTTTTAAAACCCATTAAAAACCGTCCAAATTGACGCAAAATTAATCAAAACCAATAAATAAACGCTAAATGACGTAAAAATACAAAAGTGATACCAATAAACATTGTTTTTCTTCATTCAAAGGTATAAATATGCAAATTTACAAAAATTTGGCTCTCAAAATCTTGTTGCCATGGAAACATCAAGTCACGTGATCAAGAAATTGTCATGTGAAATTGTTGCCAGATAAATTTTAGGAAAAGTCACAAAGTTTGATGGCGTTTGAATACATATTAACCCTATTCAGACTGGGCTTTTTTAGGCAATCTGTGACTGGGGGGGGGGGGGGGGGGGGGGGGGGCTCCTCGGACCCCCTCTATATCTCTGGAACCAGTAAGGCTGGGACCATGAAATTTTCACACAATGTTCACCTCCATACAAGGAAACCTCACATCCAGTTTTGACCTGTCACACCCAATTATGACGTCACAATGACGTCATATTTTGGTTTTCCGACGTTTCTTTGATATTTTTCCTTCCAGATACTTAAAATATCAAATATAACTGTAAAATAATCTCTTTAATATTAAAACATAATAAATACAAACAAGGACACACTTTTAAAGCGAGAAAAAGCAATAAAAAGCGATAAAACTATAATTTTGAAGTTATTGTCCGCCATCTTGGATCCGCCATCTTGGATCTGCCATCATGGATTTTCTTTTTTTTTTGTTTAAATTAAAATTTAAAAAATATCTAAAAGAGAAAAGGATCAGAATGTATAAAACACGTATCAAACTAATGCCTATTATCCAAACAATGAACTTAGAAGCGTTATTTAATAAATAGTACAAAATATTTGTTTATAAGTAAAAGAGAGCAAAAATTTACCTACCCCTCCCCCCAAATATTTGATGTTAAAAATTTTTGCTGTCTTTCAAGAACTAGTCCCAAGAAAAAACTATTCTAACAAGAAAATGCACTATAAGTCAAAGAACAAGATCTTCAAATAAAAGATTCACCATATTTTAATATTTTGAAAACCTATGTGTCAAAAACAGGTTGCCATGGCAACATGATAAATCACACTGACATGTTATGGATACCAAAATGTCCCTAAATAAATTCTAGGAAAAGTCAGAAAATTTCAGCCTCACAGCTATTTCGGTATAAGAGTTAACACAATTTTACTGGAGGGGGGGGGGGGGGGGTTCGAAAAGCCCCCCCCCCCCCCCCCAGTCTGAATAGGGTTAAAGAAGTTATGAATGTTGAAAGTTAGCACGGGCACTTTGTGCCCCCTCCCCAGGCCGAATAGGGTTAAGCTTTTGTGTGATTTCCGTGTTTTTAACTAAATGAACGAACCGGAAACTACGACCCGATTTTGTTTAATTATTTAAACTTAAAATCGGCTTTAATAAATAAAAGCGGGAAAGATAGGCTAATCCTGTCTTTTGGGATTCCCAATTACAACATACATACATACATACATACATACCTTTATTTAAACAAAGTAAAAACATCAGTCACAAAGCAAAATAAAAACTGGTTTACATGTTTACCGTGTGGGAGTACGAGGTGGACATAAGGCGATTGATTTCGTTATTAAACTTTTTATAAGATCTAATAGCTCTGACATTCTGTGGAAGATTATTCCACAACAGTGCCCCACTATAGCAAAAACTGCGTTTTAAAAAATCTGTATGGGGCTTGGGCAGACAGAATTTATTTTCCTTGTCTCTAAGTTCATAGTCTGTTCTGAAACGTGTAAACAGGCCTTGAAGATACTCCGGAGTTTGGTTGGTTACAGTTTTAAACATTAGTTTTGCTTTGACTTTCTTCCTTCTGGTAGAGAGGTCATCCCATCCCAGACTAGTGCGAAGGGTAGTAGCACTAGAATGAAAATCAGACTTAGTAATAACTCTAATGGCGCGATTTTGTAATTTTTGCAGCTTATCGGCCAATTCAATACTTAGACCGTCCCACACAGGGCAGCAGTAGTCGAAGTGCGGCTCGATAAGAGCTTGATAAAGAAGAATAGCCGTTTCTTTACTTATAAAAGGCCTCAGCCTTTTAAGTACACCTATACCAGAAGAAATGGTCTTGGCGATTTCGTCATCATGTTTGGACCAAGAAAAATTTTGGTCAATGTAAATTCCCAATGATTTAGTGTCGCTCACTCTTTTAATGGAATGGATTTACTCAGACCGTTCGGCAGGTCGTTAATGTATATCAGAAAAAGAAGTGGGCAGATTAGACTTCCCTGTGGGACTCCACAGGCGACAGCAAGGGCACCAGATAGCTTACCATCGACTAAGCACTTTTGGTGGCGGTCACTAAGATAAGAATCAAACCACTTTAAGGCCTTTTGATCAACTCCATAGCTAACTAATTTACTTAAAAGGATCTTATGATCGATCGTGTCAAAGGCTTTTTTTAAGTCAATAAATATCACCCCGTTGATGAAACCATTGTCTATATTGACAGACCAGCTGTTAGTAGTTTCAAGCAAGGATGTAAGTGTGCTGTGAAGAGATCTAAAGCCAGATTGACAATTAGCTAGAAGTTTGTTATCATTAAGGTACTTGTAGAATTGATCGTAAATTATCCTTTCAAAAATCTTAGCAACAGCAGGAATAATCGAGATTGGCCGATAATTGTTGACATCTTGTCTTTTACCCTTTTCAAAAATTGGCGTAACTCTAGCTAGCTTCCAGTCTAAGGGAACCATACCAGACGAGAGTGACTGGTTGAAAATAAATGTTAAAGAAGGTGCTAAAATGCGTGCAGCAATTTTAAGTAGCTTAGATGGTACATTATCCAAACCAGTCGCTTTCTTAACTTCTAGGTTTTCAAGTAATTTTCGGACTTTTGACGCTGATAATACAGCTGTTAAAAAATAATATTTTATTTGTAGGGTTCAAATAATAACCTGGTTCATAATAATCCGGTTTATTGCTATCGATTGGTCGAAAAAGCGATACGCGGTTTTGTTCTTATTTGATTCCGTAGTTCGCATTCTACCCGTGCTGCGGTATTCGTCAAAATATTTGGCGGAGACGTGAGGCCTGCAATTTCAAACCCTTACCTGTTTGCAGACCTAAATATGTGATTTAGCGTTAACTGGAATCTCTAGTTTCGTATTTTTAAAGGTAACTTACCACCCTTCTATGGTTGTCAGCAAGCCGTCATTATAAAACTGCATTATTTGTCATAGTAAGAGACTTTTATGAACAGTGTTTCTCTTAACAATTGTTTTGGTTACAGATGGCTATACCACCTTGTTTCACGTATTATCTACCAAGCAACGGCATTTGTGATGAACCCTTCAAGAGAACGCCAGGTTGTCCTTCAACAAATAACACAGATTCATCTCCGTTTAGCTTTCATTGAAAGACAACAAAGCAAAGTGTTGGAAGATCTCAACGAATATTTGCAAAATCGTGTCGATGACGCAATGCAGCAGCTCTCTCAGTATCTCTCCTCCGTTGAAGTAAGGGCGCGCTTCACATCGTGGACCTTAGATGAAGTTCCAACAGTAGAAAGCTCCTGGGAAGAGACAGAAGACCAAATCGAAAAAGTACTTTCAAGCCGGCTGCGAGATATCATAGAGCAATGGGAAGAAGATAAACAGGTGTTCGCAAGTGCTCGCAAGTCCCTTGTACAACGCTTTCAGCAGCAGTACAATATCGTTGAAGAACAACTGCGGAATCTCCAAGGCGCTGTCACAGGTGACAACGTGGATGTTCCACAAGACGATATCTTTGATTCAAGTTTCACTTTGAGTAAAAAAGTCATCATTGGTGTCACTAGTCCAATCTGGTTTCCACTCGGTGTATACGCTGTGGTGATTGGTGCTCCTGTTGTCTGCATCGTCGCTATAAAAGACAAAGTTGAAAAAAGAAGAAAAATCAAGCATTACGAAGCAAACAAATGTGGTTATATGGCCGAAAAATCCGCAAATTATCTCAATGCAGCTAAAGGAGAACTTCAGATTTTCGTGAAAGATCAGTTAGACGACGCTCAGCTCTGCCTGAAGCAAATTGAAGCCAAAATCCCGGAGATGATCAAAGCTGACAAGATGCTATGTGACCAACTCGTTGATGAAATGAGCGAAAGATCAGATCTTTACCAACCAATTCTGGATGAAGGTTCTCGTCTCCGAGGGCAGTTAGCAGTATTTGGAATCCAAGAAGTCCATGTTGCTTCTATCAGTAGCGAAGAATTAGACTGGAAAGAGGACGAGTCTTCCCGTCTAGGTAGTGGTGGATTTTGTGTTGTGTACGAAGGGATGATGAAAAGACACGAGAACGATCGCGTACATGTACCTGTGGCATTGAAAGTGTGCAACGACGTTCTCGCCCCGTCAAATGCAAACGATATCATGGCAATCGTAGAGCTTTTGGGGTGAGCAAATTTTTATACTGCTCGGTCTAAATTTCTTACACTTCCTAAAGGGGCTATAAGGTCCTTTTCCGTAAATGGAAAGTCCTCTAGAAGATCAAATATTGGTAAGTTTCTTCGTATTGTCAAGTTTCTCTTCGTAAAGTTGTGTTTGATCATACGTAAAAAACAATCCTAAAGCTTTTATGGGATCACTTTTATGGGAACTGTTAATCTCTAGTCCGCATAAGGTTTTAAAGAAATCCAACTACTAGAATAAAACATTGGCCGAGTTTATATTTGAAAGAACTTCTGTAGTATCGTCTGCATATTGAAGATCGAGTCATGGTTGCTCTAAAGTGACAGGACAATAATTGATTAGTACACTGTAAAAACGGCAAACTGATCCTTACGGCAAGGAGAAGAGATTGAGATAAAAAAGAAATAAAATAAATAAAAAAATATATATATTTATTTATTTTTCAATAATTGATTAATCGAAGGCAATGTGTTGTGAATGTTTGTTTTAATTTTGCGCTGATTTTTTTCTTCGATTTTGTTTTAATCAAACAAAGCATACACGCTATTTTCTTAACAATTCACTTCCTTGCATATTTTAATAATTGTTTCTTTTCCTGCCTTCTTTTCTTCAGAAAATTAGAGCACCCTCACATTGTAAAGTTTTATGGAGCATCACTTCTCAAGAAGATGGACACCATAAGAGTGATCTTGGTCATGGAAAAGTGCAAAGAAAACTTGAAGAGTCGCATCTTTGATCATCCTGAATCCATCCCTGGAAAATTGGGAAACTCTGCTATCGTCAGAGAGGTATGCCGATGGGCGAAAGAGATTGCTGAGGCTTTGGACTTCATACATGAACAGGGGGTTGCGCACAAGAACCTCAAGTTGGAAAACATCTTGGTACAAAACTATTTTATGTAAACTATTGTAAAATGCTTGGACACTTATGATTCCAGCCGCATAAAAACTAAACTTGCTGTAATTGTAGGCCAATACTATCGTTACTCCTAATGGGGACTCCCAAGGCTGAATGTATGTTAGACATTTGCTTCTCTTCTTTTACATCAGCCACTTTTATTTCTTAGAATATTCCATGACCCTATAAACAAACTGCACTAGAAATAATCAACGGGTAAGTGTGAACTGTGTAGTTAACATCGAATGTATTATATTAACCCATTGACTGCTAGATTTTCTTAAAAAAATACTCGGTCTGCAATTTGAAGCCACCAATACCGTATTCTGATCTCTATGTGGACAAATTGTAACCAAACTGGCCAAAATGTTGTTTCATACATTTCAATTTCCTTCCTTTCTGATCTTGGGCAAGTATACCACTTTCTTGTTTCGGGCCAGCTTTGCTCAAAGATTAACCTTTCTGTTGTTCAATCACTGGACTACTAAAACATTTAAATAAGAAGTGGCAATTAGTAGGAAGACTAAATTTTTCCTTGATTTTGCCAATCAAATGTACTAAGTATCTTGTGTGTATCTCTAGCCGAATTCACGGGATTACTTCCATTACGAACGCTTTGGAAACTTTCTTCCTTCTGCATAAGTTGGTTATGAAAGACATATTTGCCGTAAAATTCGTAATTGAGTGGCACAAATGATACAACGGCCGTGGCTCTTGATGGGCCGTTTGGGGTGGTAATGGTAAAGCTTTCACCCCAGTCAAAACCTTTTAGTTGTTAAATGCTCAAGGTTTGGAGTATCGCGGTATTGACAGAAGCATTACAGCTGTACTATCGTTTTAGCAGGTTGTGCTTTATACTAAAAGAACAGTAGGGTTTTTACTGCACATGCAAACCTACCCCCACCGCCCAAGCCCCCCCCCCCCCCCCCCCTCCCCCCTTCCCCCCTCCCCTCGGTTTCACAAAGTTAGAGAGCAATGTGTTTCTGATTAAAATAGTTATATATCCCTTTTTTCAATTAAAGTTATCAGAGGACAACTCAGTAAAGATCACTGACGTTCGCGTATCTAAGCCAGTAACAGACATCACAAGCACTATGGTGGGTACCTCTGTCTACTTCGCACCGGAAGTGTTCCGTTCCGAGGTGTATGACAACAAAGCAGACATCTACAGCCTGGGGATAGTGTTGTGGGAGATCTGGTACGGAAAGCAGGCCTTTGCTAACGTTCGTCCACCATCGTTAAACGCTTTCTTAAGCTTTGTAGATGACGGCCATCGTCCTGAACATGTCGTAGGCTGCGAGCAGCCTCCACATCGCTGGAAACAGCTGATGGGCCAGTGTTGGGAGTTCAACCCAGAGAAACGCCCCACAGCTAAGAAATGTCTTGAAGAAGTAATTATATTGTTGACAGAGATGTTGTAACACTCGAATGGTCTGAATTCTAATGACGTATTTCAGGAACCGTTATCTGGTGACACTACTAGGGCTCAATTTAAACGAAGTCTAACTTAGACCGCGGTTTATAAGTGGGTCATTTTAACTAGATAAATACTTTTCTTGCCTGTGCTACATGCCTTCTGGACACCATCTAGACTTCATTTAAATAACGTGTCTAATGGCTTATCAGCTTACTTTGTAAGCTTTTGTACATTGAAATGATCAATATGCCAGATAGGGGCGATCGCTAAATACTCATTTCTGCACAACATGAGGTTGTTCTTGTCTTCAAAAATGGGGACAGCATAAACGTTCTTGAAAAGCGGAGTAGTTTTGATCATATAAGAAAGAAGACTAAGAACCCTGGTTTCAAAACGTTTCAGCAAGATAAAAAAAAAACTAAACTTGAAAATAAATATGCAAGGTGAAGGGAGAAATGGGCGGGAATATTGATCTAGACTGAAAGTCTGTGGAAATGCTGATCTAATACAATTGTGCAATATAAAGATGTATAAACAATTAATTTGTTGTTTTAAGAAAAGTGCTCACGCCGTTTCCTTGAAAACTGTAGCCAAAATCAAGCATTTTCTGGTGACATTGGAAGATGAAAAATATAGGTTGGCGCCAAAATGTTTAACTCCTTTGAGGAGTTTATAGAACATTTCAAGAGGTTTCCTCCTACTGATAAAAGGGAGCTTAAGCAACGACGACGGCAACGCCAAGGAAAACGTCACTTGAAAAAAGGATTCGCGCTATTTTAAACTACTTTGCAGTTGCTCCAATTTGTTTAGTTTTTCTAATGTGACTGGATTGTCCAGGAGCTGAATTTGAAGGGATGGCTTTCCGGTTCAAATGGAGATAGGAAAATTAACCGTCGTGTGTTCACGTTCTCCAAAAAACCTATAATTTGATCATTTGACGTTGTTGTTTTGCAGGGAACGGCAAAGAAATGTACCAAAATGTAAAACGCACGTGCAGAGGTATTGTTTTCGCTCATTAAGCCTATTGTTTTGTGCCGTTCTCTCTGCCGTCGGCGTCGTGGTTGCTTTAGCTCCCTAAAGTCGGCAATAAGATGTTTCTTGTAAAGCCATTTGAAAAGAGCGCCAAGAAATAAGATTTAAAGCACGTGCGATATAAAAATATAGTATACCAGCAAGACACTTTGTAACCAGCAATAAAAAAACAAAAAAAGGGGTCTTCGTGTATGGTAAAAATTAAGTTTGGTTTAATGATTGTAGTGAAACATACTAGCTGTTATGTTCTGTAAAATATTTTTCTTTTATCGTCAGCTTTTGCTTCAGATAAAATATATAAAGCATTAAAGGAAGGCGAATGTTAAGACTAACAATTATGTAGCAGTGATCGTGATGTGCCACTGTACTTACCATATAATCTTTGAATAGAACAGGGAACCCAGACTCACAATGGGATTCCTCGAGGGCAAAAATATAAGGATTTATAAGACAAAATAATTTTACATATCAAAATATGTGGCAGTTATTGTGATGTGCCACTTTACTTACTATATAATATCGGTACATGTACATCACAGAGAGCCCAGACTCGTTGGATTCCTCGATAGGAAAAATATAATGATGTAAATAGGACTCTATAGTTACTTTTAATAAAGTATCGAAACGGTTAGGAAACAACCATTAAGTGTATATACCTCATTAAATGATGTTTACTGTTGTTTCTAGACTGTTTATGGTCTCTGACCAGCATTGTAGTGAGTTTTGGTTTTCTGGTTTGTCTTCACCTGATGAAATACTTTCAAAGACAGCCCGGCTAAAAGTAAATATAATTACCTTCAATCGATCCCGACAGCCCCAAAACTTCGCTCGAAGTAGTAAAGAGCGAAGATGTTCCTGTCTTAAGCACGTTACAGACGAGCAAGTTTTCTATGACAAGTGTACGTGACAAGTTTAACAAATTTTGCTTGCTCGTGTGTATGAGTAACAAGTTTTCTTTGACAAGTTTTGCCTTGACAAGTTTTATTTGCCCGTGTGAACGAATAAACGAGTTATCTTTGACAAGTTTTCATTGTAGCCAGCAATGCAATTGTACAGCGGACGAAGACAACACATCACCATTTTATTCGTTGATCATGGCTTACATGTATTTAACAAGGGAGAAAAAGCAAGGTGATTGCTTATGGTTTGGTTTTGTTTTGCTTATGCAATATGAGTACTCGAAGAGACACATGAATTGCAGGTGGGTGGGTTCGCCCTTGGGCAACGCAAACACGTCGTAAGTCTCAAGGTTTTGCAAACAATTTAGTTGAAGAACTAAGAGAAACAGATACGGAAAGTTTTCACAACCTTTTTTCGGTTAGTGCAATACTGAGGGCTCGCGATTTCGCAACGATTCTTGTCAAGTTTTCCTTGTTGAGCATACAGGCAAGCAAGTTTTGCGATTTGTCAAGTTTTTCTATAACAAGTTGCCTTGTTCAAAAGCTAGCATGCCAGCATTTAAACAAGTGCACTTGACAAGGAAAATCTTGACAAGTTTTTATTTACACACGAGCAAGTAAAACTTGTCAAGGCAAAACTTGTCATAGAAAACTTGCTCGTCTGTAACGTGCTTTAAAGTACCCTGGGCACCAGAGGTATTCTCGCGGCGAGCTTCGTGACTTGCCGGCCGAAGGCCGATCAACGAGTGGCGAAGCCGCGGGAAAACCTCTGGCCCAAAGCGGTTTTATTTACCGTTCTCGGTGAACTTTGATCGTTTTCATCTAATTATATCTAAACCAATCACAGCGAAGATTCCCTATTGTGTTCACACGCGCTGGCACGTGCTGGCACGTGAAGATATGACAGCTTTGAAAGGAGCTAATTACAAGGTGTCAAATGGCCTGCCAAATGGCGGGCTCTGTTTATGGCTTTCGGGAGTAAAAACAACTCCCGTGAAAACGGTTCCAAACTCAATGTATTCGCTGTCGTGCCGTTTAAGCGAAGTGAATGTGATTTCCAGTGATGACTAATACAGCTTAATTAACGAAAACGCAAAAAAAAAAAAATGAACATTTTCGGACGTATTTAGGTGATTTTCGACGACCAAGAAGACAATAGCGACCTTTAGATTTGACTACGAGTACGATATTGAGAACGAGTACGAGTTTTCGAACCAAATTCGTGTGCCTCATATAATCATTGAATTTCTTATCACACCAATCTTTTCCCTAACGTTTATTTATGTGTTAGGTCAGCAACAGGAAAGAGTTATAGTTCAGGGGAAACAATTATCTCGAAATTCCAAAGTCATACTTGTACTCGATTTCGTACTCCTAGTCAAATCTAAAGGTCGTTAATCTCTTTGTTGACCTTTGTTGGGCCGCATGTGTTATGCAAAAAGTGCTACCGTCGAAACTAACCACTTTGAAAGAACATTACAAGCGAAATGTGGCCCGCTGGAAAAATGAATTGGATAGCACGCGATCAAAGCGATGTTCCAGCTCGCGATCAAAGCGATGTTCCAGCTCGCCAATAAAGAAGTCTCGCATCGTTTTTCGTCGGCTGGCGATACCCGTTCTGGCGAGACACTTAAACATTGCGGCGTATAAAATTGCAAATCCCATCCGTTTGCTCGGCGCTTAACGTATCGACACCGTTGAAGGTTTCAAGAACCTTTGTTATGGCTTCCTCCAGAGCCTTCTCAAATTTTTCATTATCTGAAGGACAACCTTCAACCTCGAAATCCGACATTTCAACACCTCATCAAACAGAAATAATTTCACATTTCACAGCCTTCTTTCCCGCAGTGTACTCTATTCTTGTAAACCAATCACAGAGTCGGTTACATTAGAAAGCCCATGGGAGGTCGTTAGGAGCCAATCGGCTGTCTCGTCCAAATTCTGGACGAGATCGATTTAAACAGGCTTGTCATTGGCTCGGCGCTATCGAAACAATAGCGCTCTGCTCCAGAGGTTTTTTCGTGCAGGTCACAATAGAGACATAACCGACACCGGAAACCGCGCAAGAAAAACCTCTGGCACCCAGGGTAGTCTTAAAGTGCCTATGAAATGAAATTTTCGACCCGTTTTTTATACTAAAAAATTGAAGGCCATGTTCCAATGATTCATAATTTTCCAATTTAAGTTATGGTCAAGCGCGCAATCTATTTTTTTTTCTTACCTCAAAGTTGGCCTATTTGAGCCAAAAATGTGGGATAGCCAACGCGCGGCCAAAATATGCAAATTAGGACTTGTGACGTCGGCAGTTGTGCAGACCTTCGTAGTAAACATGGTAGTCAAAATTCATCGTCGGAGGACATTTCCAACTGAGCAAAACTGCAAAAAATTTAGCTAAAAAAGTAGTTTGTTTACGAGAAATACTGAAACGTCTGAAAGCGACACCGCATTTTTGGCATTTTTGCACAACTGATGACGTCACTATGTTATTTGCTTCTGTATCTGTTTCCCTACCGTAAGGTTCAGTTTGCCTTTTTTTGTTTCACGTTAAGTATTAATACTGATCTAGGTCTGGAAACCCAGATCCGGCCATTCTCAACGGTTTGTTGCAGTGATCGTGCATTCTACGTTTCTTTTTATACTAGTTCCAGGCCCCAGGACACGAAAAGTTCATTTTTGACCAACTTGGACGTCCAAAAAAATACTTTTCGTTGCTCGACCAAAACTTAAATTGGAAAATTATGAATTAGTGGAATATGGACTTCATTTCATAGGCACTTTAGCATATTTTACTTAATCGGAATGGTTCACGGTGGCCAAGTCAGAGCGATTTATAAAATGGGCTGTGATTCATGGTCGCAATGTGTTATTTTGCTGTGTGAAAGAATGATATTTGGTTTAGTATTGAAGTGTGGGAAGAAAGGATGAATGGTGAATCGTCTTGTGAGCCTTTAAAGGTTTTGCGAGACACGTATTTCTAGTAGATATAATTATAAATGGAAGGCTATGACATGTATTTATGTCGTGTTATCATTTAGTTTAGTCGTCATACTGATGATGTCATGAAATGAGACAAATTCTTAATGTTGTTGTAAACATTTGGGAGCGCTATGTGTTCGTTTATAGCGTTCGTGTTACGCACGGAATGCCAAGCCTCAAGAATTAGTCTTTGTCGCCATGCCGATGATCTATCAACAATTTCGACATTCGTCAAATCTATTTGGTGACTGTGGAGCATGTGGTGTTTGGCCAACAAAGAGTTTTTATCCAATGTTGCTATAGCCTTTGCGTGCTCTTTCACGCGTGATTTTAACGCGCGCGATGTCTGACCAATGTAAACACAATCACAATCATTACATTTGATCTTATACACGATTCCTCTGGTGGCCTCTTTCTCGATCTTGTCTTTTGGCTTTTTAAGTATATTTGAGATTGTCCGAATAGGCTTATGAGCGACCTTGATGTTGAAGCTTCGAAGAACTTTTGCGATTCTCTCGGAGAATCCTTTGGCGTAGGGCAGGACAACCATGACACGTTGGTCGGTATCGTTTACTACTTGTTGTCTATTCGGTTGATGACCATTGTGAATGAAATTGGTAGGGTAGTTATTAGCGGTAAGGGCTTCCACTACTCGCTTAGTTTCCCGTAATGCTTCCTCCTCAGTGGAAGGAATGTTCTTTGCGCGATCTATAAGGGTGCGTACAACCGAGTGTTTATGCTGGGAATGCTGGTGTGATTTGAAATCAAGGTAGCGGTCAGTGTGGGTAGCTTTCCTGACAGACAGACACGGTGATCGAGCCATCATCTTGTCTGGTTGTTTTTGTGTCAAGGAGCTCTTTGTTGGCCAAACACCATATGCTCCACAGTCACCAAATAGATTTGACGAATGTCGAAATTGTTGATAGATCATCGGCATGGCGACAAAGACTAATTCTTGAGGCTTGGCATTCCGTGCGTAACACGAACGTTATAAACGAACACATAGCGCTCCCAAATGTTTACAACAACATAAAGAATTTGTAGAGATAATTAAGAATGCTCTAGGGACTTTTGTTTCACCTCAAAATGTTCTTTCGAGGTGCTATTTAATATTTGCATACATCGTATACCATCAGGACGCCGTTAGACATTTGCATTTTATCTTTTGCTGAAGAAGGCAACAGTAGTTGCCGAAACGTCCAACACAACATTTTTAGCCAGTGTCAACTTTTTAATATTTCTTTTTAACATGCCTGGATACACACCAAACATTTTTAAATGAAACTTGCTTTGTTTTTGTCGTAAAGTGTCTATTAACGATAGAAATTAGGCTATGTTCTCTACATGTACATAACAGCCAAATGTATCTTTGACCGATTAGAAATTTTTTTTTAACCACAGCGAGTTGAAAAGTTTTTCTTGTCAGTTTGCGAGAAAGTATTTTCACTTCGGGCTATAAGTCGGGCAAAAAAAGTTTTGAATGATATTGTGTAAGCCAGATATTTTGTATACCTGCCAAGTCTCACGCCTTAGGCGTGAGTCTCACGCCTGCGAGTCCGAAATTCCGATCTCACGCCTTTGGAGCAATTTCGCACGCCTGACTTACAGATTTGAACTACCAGCCTTAACTGATCATGATCCAATTAAAAATATGGTTACGTTCATGAAAATGTGGAACCTTTTTTGGTTTTTATCATTCTATACATTACAATTACAGCTGGATGTTATTAAACGATGGTCTGAGATCCATGGAAACTTCCGAATTATTCGGAACATCTTCGCAAAACTTCGGACATCTTCGGAATAGATCGGGTTATCTTCGGATTTGGTCGGGCCGCCTTCGGAAATCCTGGAACTCCCACGAAAATATTCTCACGCCTATCACTCGGAAAAAGTTGGCAGGTATAATTTGGTTTCTGGACAAGCGGCTATAAAGGGGATAGATATAATATTGACTGGGTTTCATTAATACTCAGATTAAAGGAACGTCGAACAAGCGACGCAGCTGAGAACAGAGAGATGAAAGAGAGAGGAATCAAAAGGAACAAAAAAAGCCAAAGTGATTGTAACCGAAAAAATCGCAGCAAAGAAACGCAAACTCGATGATGAATCTCCACAAGCTAAAACCGAAGCCCCCAAGGATATTTCATGTATTGCCCTACTGAAATATTTCATAGTTTCGCCTTTTCTTTTACGCAAATTCGACCAAAACATTCTCGGCTGTTGTTTGCGCTCGTACGATTTCCGTTTTTATGGCTTCGATACAGACCTAAAACTCCCTGATGATGTCTGCCATAGTTAAACGAAGTGTGTAGGAGAAATAAATAACTTTTGCAGCTCATAGTTCGCAAGTGCTGCCCACTAGTCTATCTTTCAAACTGATCGTAATTCTCCACGCATGTACACAACTTGTGTGCCAGAACATGACTGAGTTTATCGTTTAGTGTTGTCTATGCTTCTTGGTCAGTTCCAAACGAACACTAGCCATATAATTTGAACAGGATTCTGCCTGCAAGCCTTAAAACCTAGGCAATGAGCAAACGAAACTGTTCCTTCTCTTTCCGCGGTGATCAAGTTAAAATCGAGATTTTGAGTCATTCATATGCTGGAAATGTCAATGATTTGGCTTTGTAGTACGCTAACTATAAATACGGACAATATTTTATTAATAAGCTCCAGTAGTATAGGCTTCGGAAAGATTTAAAATGCTGGTGGGTGTAAAGGGTGTTGATTCAACTGTTTGAATAGGAGCAGTCCACCTCAAAGAAATTTCAATAACGCATGGTAAACACTCTTTAAGCTATCTAGGCCCAAGGTTATGGGGAAAATTATCTATAGCTGATAGATCAGCAAAAACGTTGAATGCTTTTAAAAACAAGATTCGTAAATACGACATAACTCTGTTAATGGATGATGGTTGCAAGGATTGTACCCTCTGCTCATCATAACAATACAATTTTATCATTTTCTTTTTTTAAATTTTAGCTTTTATTATCATTTAATAAATTGTTAGCTTTATATAAATTTTAAATATTAAATATATTTTAGGTTTTAGATTAATATTAGATATTTTATACTTTTTTATGTGTCCCCAAATTAGTATGGGTTTACCCAGGCTATAAGGTCTTTTGACACTTAAATAAAGTTTCTATCTATCTATCAACATGGGATGGATTCTAATTTCCAGGATTTTCCCCAAATATCGCTGCTTAACTCGCGATTCCAACTTCTTAGCATATTCCCAAATGGAAAAAGAACAAGTCAAATGAACATTTTCCCCAGACTTTGCCTCACATCCCGAAGTATTCATTTCTAAAATTAAATGCGACAACTGTATAAATCGCATTTGCACGTGCACCCTATTACTGTTATTACGCAATGTAAAGTGATTCCCCAATATGGCGTCGGATCTGTCGTGACGTCACGTGAAAACGATCTATATGTTTTATATTTGTCTGAATGTTACGAACTTCAGCAGCCACAATATATCAAGTTGAATCACAAATGTAACGTTTGGTGGAAGTCAGTGAAGGATTTTCAAATTTTTACAGACTAGCTAGTCTTCAACACTGAGGAGAATTGGAAAGCCAGTTAAGTGAAATCTAACTGTGAATGATTAATGAATGTAGTGTTTTCTCTCGATCCTACGTGTACCGCGTTTTATATACATCGGTTTTAATATACATCGATCATTCGGTGGCAAAAAAGTAAAAAGTTCCCATTTTCAAGTGGTTTATAGCCTGAGGCGAAGTGTTAGTGACTTCATATCAGCTGGTATAGCAACTTTAAGCTCATGGGTGATTGGATTTATTTACAATATAAGGAAAAGGAAAATGACGAAACGAAACATATCAAGTAAAAGGAACTTACATAATTGCCGGGTTTGACGAGAGTTCCATTCGATAATGATCTCGTTTTCTTTCCTTTTGAGCAACAGATAAATAGAAGTAATAAAAAGTTAAAGTTGACCTTGCATGCACGAGTGATTGCGAAAGACTGATTAAAGGTTTCAAATGACATACAGTGTAGTAACGTTCGTGACGGATCACCTAGTGTGACCGGAAAAGCGACTGTACATGTAAAACAAATCATAACAATATATTGAATTAATTATGGTACCTTAGGGGCACTTACAAGACCCTTAACCCATTGACGACGGTGACTTGTTACGTTTCTGAGTGACTTTCTGCATATAAGCGAGCCATAGGATTTAGTGTCTCCATATTTGGGGTTACCATGGAAAGTGCTGCTGTTCTAAAACACTGAAGGCTCGAGTTTACAAGAAACGTCATTCTGACGTTATGTTTTTGCTTCGTTAAGCGATACGAACAGATCAAACATGGTTTGTATGCGATTTTTGGTAAGTTTACAGCCATTTTTCAGCTTTAGTAGCTGCCTGATGAGCACCATTAAGCGTGAAGGTAGCTAAGAGTCCATTTTCTCAACGAAGCGAGTTAGGTGTTGTACTTCGTTTACAAATTTGGCTCGTTGCTCGTTGAACTGGAAAAATAGCCGCCACAAAACGAAGCAGCTTTGGGACTCGACTCTGAATGAATTTCTCGACCTACCACGGCATATTTTGGAAGTTGCGACCACTGAAGAACACAACAAGCGTGAAATTTCGGTGGTAGGTCGGAGTGGCTGTGGACTTAGTATAAATATGAAATATGTGGGGGAAGGAACGAACCCTGTCAAAAATTCTCGATATTTCCCGCATGCAGTGCCGTCGTCAGGCTGTAGCTCGGCCCGAATAAGAGCAAAAAAAGTCACTTCTAAGGTAGGACTAGGACTGAATTTTGCTGTAAATGTTGACTTTTGGGTTGCAACGATGATTTTAAGATAGATATGACAAACTTACAAGACATAATTCTATTGGTTAATTTGCGAGAAAAAATGGCGTAACAAAACAAACTCGTGTGTGTTTTGAAATAATTTAACGGACAACAACAATCAGATTCTTGCGCGCGCTAATATATATATATAGCACGCGCACGTGAAAAGTTCTGTATAATTTCTTGAGATTATGTCAAATTGTTGTATGCGGGTTTAAGTCTCTTTATCCAGGAGCTTTCTCTCGCGCGTCTCATTTCAACATTTTGACTTCTGACCTTCTCTAGCACCATCAGTTTCAAGTGTCCCGCCCCACAGGTCCTAAAATGCCGCACTGTAGGTATATGATTTTGACCAATGGAAATGTCTGAGCGATGTTGGTTCGCACGTATGCGGATGCAATTTCCAGTTTCACCCACGTATTGATCGTGGCATTTCGAGCATTGTATCAAATACATAACATTTCTAGATTGACACGTCATGGTACCGTGGAGTGTGACAGTCTCCTTGGTGACTGTGCTTGTGATGGTTTGCGCAAAATTACCATATTCTTTGCAACAGGCGCATCTTGTGTAGGTTTTACGTTTGATTGGTCTTATAAACAGGTTAATTGTATTAGCTGTTATTCTATATTTGTTAAACCATGTAATTTTTTTCCTTTAAAAAAAAAAATATATATACAAAAAAAAAAAAAAAAAAAACAGGTTAATTTTCTTGATGTTACCTTCTTGCTTGATAGTGGGGGTAATCTCTACGGATTTTTACAGCAAGCCATAGTTAATAGAACAAACTGGTTATGAAGCTCATCAAATTTCAAAAAGAGTGTACAAAGTTGCTTTGTTTTATGTTGAACGAACCGTGACCCTGCACATTGTTTTGGTTAACGTGTGAGCCCAAATATTTCAACTGGTCAGTTGCTCATATGCATTTCAATACCTTTTGTGTTTTGTGCAGTGTCAAGGCAAACGAAAAAAAGAAATGGAGGACAAAAACTTATATCAAAGGACTGACTGAGTTTCATAACCAGTTTGTTCTATTAACTATGAGAGCAAGCCCACGGAAAAAAACACAAGTATTTGTTCCACACCTCTTGCCATCCTAACTATTGTAAGAAGGGTATTTCCTTTGGACAGGCCCTTAAAATTGGCCGTACATATATAATAATCTGATTCAACACGGACGCGAATGTTGTAAACACTACTTTAACAACTTCATTTTCGAAGTAGTATTTACGGTGCATTAGCGCTGGATAACTATGGATGCTGAACATTATATTTTGGCTCCAAGAGCAATCGAAAAAACAGCTCACATTAATTGTTAGTATAGTTTCCTAACCATCATTTAAAAAATTACCTCAATTAACTGCCTGATTGTAATTCAATCATTTGTTATCTCTGTGTCGAACACCTTTAAGAGCCGCTAGATACTGAGAAATGATAAACCTAACTTTGAATCTGATTTAGCACTTTATCTCTTTAAGTTTGTATGTCGTTATTTACGGTTTTTTTGTCAATTAAAATATCAGACAATTATAGTTTAAAACAAACGATAAAAACCGACGTTTCGGTGTCATCATGACGCCATTGTCAAGGTAACTTGTGAATGAAATGTAAATGACAACAAGTATTTGAAGCAGTGTTGGCGCTAAAATTAACATAACAGAAAGTGCGAAAATAAGAATTTATGTAAATACTTTCGAAGGAATGGTGTCCGATTGCACGTTCAGAATGGGTCTTTCTTGTTTGATAAACAACATTTCGTGCCGAGAAGCGCCTCAGCAGGTCATCGGGGACCTTTTCGTGCATGTTCTTATAGTGTTTAAGTAATCATCCGCATAAGAAGGATAGCGCTGAACGGCAATGGAATGTCAAACACGATGGAATGTCAAGATTTTTCATTGTTACAACTAGTGATCTCATTTGCCTAGACTCCAAAACCGCTAAAAAGTTAAGGTTCAAGGTGCATTTTGTCTATTTTTTTTAAGGTTTCAAGTAATTTGAGACCCAATCGCACAACATACAATTTTTAAAAGAAATTGTGTTTGGGGAACTTCATCAAAGAAGCAAAATTATTAGCTATTGTCTTCTGCTATTCTGATTGGTTAAGCACGAACATTTCCTAAAATTTATTTGATGCAAATGGATTTTCTTTATTTTTATGATGAAATATAATTATTAACCATCAGCTCCTCCTCTATTCTTGAAATCAAAGATATTATATGTGGGAAGGAGCTAATGCCGCAGAACAATGAAGTTTGCTATCGTTCTTATGTGGAACAATACTTTAAAATAGAGGATGACTGCTGTTTATGTCCATCCACGGTATAACCACTCGGACAGTGTCTCCAGTTTCTTTGGGTGAAGGCTGTTGGTCACAAACTTTTGAGTGAATGAAATGTTTGATGGCAGAGTTAATCAGGCGTTGTGGGTACTTCAATCGTGAGAATACTGTCTTTAAACGATCACACTCTTCTGAGAATATTTTATTTTATTTTTACTAGACAGAGAAAAGTTGTTTTTGTGAACTTTTGCACGGTCTAAATGTACTGTGCAGACTGTACTTACTGTTTTTGAGAATTGCTAAAACTGAAAAATAGCCCGGTCGTCAATTTTAATTCTTGTGCTTCCGACCTTTCACCTTAGTGAAGTTTCGCCTTAGTTAAGCTTGTTCAAAGTGCTGCACTGTTAGGCTCAGCCTATCTATATATATATATTAGCGGAGCACTCGCCGGGCTACCCAGTGTACCTTCGGGGATGTCTCCAGTATAACAGCTCTAGCGTCTTAAAGATTACACTTAATATACCTAAACCCAGATATAAAATTAAAGCTTATAGAGCTGGCTATCTAAATATGGAAACCATTTGATAATAAAATGAATTGTCGAATTTTTTACGACGTCTAAATTCGAACGTCCGAATCAGCTTTAAAACGTTATAACTCAAAGCGATTATTGTATTTTGCTAATTTGATTTGTTCTCGGGTTTGCGGACACGAAGCGCTAAAAAAACGTATCGGCGATTTCCCATATTCAATTGCGGTGAAAAGTTCAGAATATTTTCGAAAAAGGGAGAAAACAAATTGAAGTGATCGCACGGAATTGGCTCTTGACGAAAAAGTTTTCGGAAATAAGAAATTCGCCGATACATTTTTGTTGATTATATCTTAGCCTAGCTTGTGTCCAAATTTGAGGAAAATCGAACAAATTTCCTTTGAGTCGTAGCTCTTTAAAGTGTCCCCTACAAGCGAAAAATTAACTTTTAAAAAACAGCGCTTAGAAAAACATATCGCTTCATAAACAAACTACGCCCACAAAAGTTATATCGTCATTTCTCCGTCAATTTTCACTATTTTTCGATAATTTTTTTTGGATGAAAGTTCATTCTGTAAACTTTATTTTGACGCCAAGAAAAAAAATTCAATAAATATTCGATCTGAAGGTACACTGTAACCTTAAGTTTCACCTTGGTTAAGCTTGATCAGAGGGCGACGCTGTTAGGCTAAGCCTATCTATATATATTACTTTACTATACTTGTGGATGTCCTGGAGATTGGATTGCAACTTGAAAATAATTAGCATTTCTTAACTTCAACATTGTGCCTTGAATAACTGCTAAAAATTTATTATGAATGTTTGTTTCTTCCTTCAAGGACACCACTCGGCACTTTTTTCCTTTTGGTGCATGTTCAAAGAGCATTTGATGAGCAGTCGATACATTTTGTAAGGAATAGATAAAACAGAATAATCCCCGGGGCAATGAATACTCTCTTGCATGTACATAATACTCTTTCGCACCCCCTCCCCTCCTCCCATATCCCCCCCCCCCCCCCCCCCCCCTTCTTTCCATCCCTAGTAACCCTGAAGTCACCTTAGAATATTATCTTTCGTGTATGGTTGCACTCGAGCTCGAGTTTACACAACATACAACGAATTGAAGCTGCAAGGAGCAAGACAGCAGACCACGTTTGCTCCTTGAAAAGCGATCTTTCGTATGGCTTTTTGATATCCGTAAAATTAAATTGCTATTTTAAGCAAAATGGCTTCGGGTAAGAGGAAAAACATTGACGAAATCGACGATCTAGCAGAAATGTTTCAAGCGATGACGGCGCTTGATATTTCGTGTAAAGGATTAAAGACGCTGGAAGATATGAAAACTCGAGTAAAAGACGAATTACATCTGTCAGTGAAGACACCCAGCTGGACTGCAGGCCAGGTACGAATGCCCAATTTTAAAGAATAATGGCAGAAAGTGAAACATGTGCATATAAATGCCGAAACCGATTAGTATCCAATTATATAAATGTGGTCGTTCAAAACATCCTACCACTGGCGAAGTGTTTTACCGTCTAACGAAACATCAAGTTTGTTTTGTTTTTAATCAAGCATACAAACATGCTTTAAAAGGAGTCGTTGTTGGATTTTGCTGAAAGAAGACTGTAACAAATTTCATCGGCCTTTTACAATCGACACACAACATAAAACGACTGCTTTGAAATGGTCATTCCTAAAACTGTATTTAGTATCATATGCAAAAACCGACCCTATCAATAGTCATTGAATTACTCACCATTTTTTCCTATTATTGCGCAAGAATAACATTTTATATTATCGGTAATGGCTGGAAAAGAACGGCTTTAAAATTAGCAAAACAATGCTCACATTTACGTATATTAAACGCGACGAAACAGTTTAATAATAACCGTACGTATTCCAAATATTTAATGGCTAGACGCTTTCATTCTGGATCGATCGAGAAGCACCACTCCACTGTGAGCAACACAAAACTGAGTATCTGTGTGAAAAGAAATGAAAAGTAGGACATTTTACAGTGTTATCAATGAGTATCATTGTTAAACGGCATGATTGCGTTTGTAGTTTGTACTACTTTATTATTTAAAGCCTTACTTGATTTTAAGCGTCTAACGCGAAGCGTGCGTCTATTGTCAGTCAATCATGATTCTGTTTTCATTCTACTGTATAATCACGAAAGCGTTACTGATCGTAATGGCTTGGCTTATGTGTGTTTATTGCAATACGCTCACACATTGTAATTATACGTATATTATGAAACATTTAAAGTGAATACAATAAATATCAATAGCGAGCCAAACAGCTAATTAAAGCTGTCGCCCTTATGAATTTTCACTTTCTGTTTTCCGGGAAAAAGTCCATTGTTTTCCCGGAATGTAAACTGATAACATTAAGTCTGTAGTGCGAACTTTGACACCATTGAATTACTTTGTGGGATTTTAATTGTCATAGAAAATGCCAAAATATCGAAGCTAGTAAATCATGTTGTAAGAGCTAGTCAAGTCAGTCAATCTTTTTTGTAAACATCGTCTTCAAGAACTAATTTATTTCATATATATTTATAAATGCTGGCAATTGGACTTTATTTTAAGCCATTGTGACCGTTTTTTTTTTTTTTTGGCTTCTGGGATCCGGGGGGACGGATTTTGCCCCGTTTTAGAACGTTGGTGTTGGGATGTTGTTATACATAACTTTTTTTCCTTTATTTAGGCCTTTTGCGTTTTGTCAGAAGCAAAAGACGAAGATGTCAGAAAAAGGGAAATTCTGTTGGACCTTTATACGAAAGCCGAGAGCTGCCTAAATAAAGTGGACGAAAAAATTCTGAGTTCACTGCAGCAAAACATTGGCAACGTTAGCGAAAAGCTGAACAGTCATAAATTTCAACTAACGCATAAGGAATACTTCCTTCTTGTAGCAGGTAAACGGTTATGACATAAATAATCACACACTATAACTGGCACTAGTTCAAATTTATGCCTTGCAGCACCTCACCTCTCCATTTTTACGGAGACTGCCTCTTAAAATTTAGATTGAAATATTCTTGAATTGTTAACCTTCATGTACTATATTGCATGTAATATATTGCATTTGGGAGCTTCTTATTCATTGACACTGAATATGTATTTATTGAGTCAGAAGAATAGCACCTAGATTTCCCTTACGGGTTCAGAATGAAGACGAACATTGAGAAACATTACAGCTTCACGCGCGGCACTCAAATTGGCAACAACAAAATGTTTTGTTTTTTTACGTTTACTTTTATTTAAACTCAAGGAACGTTGCAGGACTGGAAGAGATAATTCACATTATTTTGTTTTTCAATTGAAATTTTTATGTGCTTTTGTTTTAAGAAATGATATTAATAGCCATCTTAAAATATGACACAGACCTACTGATAACTTGACAGTAATAATCTGCAAATTTATTGAGCATAATACAGTTTTAAAGCGCTTGAAAGATTTTAGTCTATTCTGGTCCGTGGTCAATGACGTCACAATAATGTTGTCATTAAGAAAAATTGAAGGGAGATTCCACAGTGCGCACGTTTTGGCTAATTTGTGTTTTAAACTGAAAAAAGATGCCCTAGTCCCCTAGTTTGTTCTTGTCTGTAGCCGCCATAAGTTTTAATATCCCATAATATTAATTCCATCCTGATGTGACACATGGAAATGCCCTTATTGCCACATTGGCTTGTTTGAATTAATAAAGGCCTGTTTGAACAGTGGACTGACAATGTTATTTTTAGGCGTAGTCACGTGACCGAATACTTAAACACAGTGTCGCGTAGTATCCTCATTCACTAAAAATTGACAGAGTTATTTGGCATCGGGTTTTTTCTGGTGCAAAGGATTCTTGGAAGGTTTTATTATAATTATAATTTAATTTTTATTAATTATTATTACTATTATTATTAATATTATTATTATTATTATTATTATTATTATTATTATTATTTTATTTACATAACCCACATTCATGTTTAGGAGAGACGAGCTCTGGAAAAAGCAGCCTGGTTAATCTTATACTGGGAGAGGAACTTCTTCCATATTCTGTCCTCAGCACAACTTCCACCATTTGTGAATTGAAGTATGGAGACGAACGCAGAATTGTGGCCCACTTTAAGGACAAGGATCCTGAGACTGGTCTGCCAACAAAGGTTGTCCTTTTAAAAGAGCATCCGACTACTGAACAGAACTATCTTCAGCAAATCTCTCCCTACGTACACGTGAAAAGTGAACGCGAAAAAGGCTCAATTTTTAAAAAGATTGAACTTTTTTGGCCTCACAGTCTTCTGCAGGTAGATATTTAGATTATATGTAGACGCATTTTTACTATAACCAGCTGCATGTAGGTCTGATTTAAAGGGAAACAACTATTTAGTTTCCTTAGTATTTACATGTGATTAACAGCGGCAAATAAATACATTAGTGCCTTTTTATGCTCTTTAAAATATGCCTTTGAAGCTGTGAATAAACAATGAAAAAAAAAAAAAGAGCAACAAAATTCTGGCACTCTCTATCTCTGCTCCACATAACCCCTTTATTGGTGTAGGTTCCTTTGCGCCTGTCCAGGCCTTCCAGTAAGCTGTTTACATAAATAGCCTTTGATTCAAGATGCAGAGTTCTTTTGTATTCGTAGATTTCTAGAAGTCGATAAATTTAATTGACTTCAGTTACATGAAGTATTTTCTTGAAAATTCCCTCTTCAAAAAAACATATTATGCGTGTTAATGTTTTTCCTTTCTGTTTGTGTTTTTTTCTGGATTGGTTATTTTAGAAAGGTGTTGTTATTATTGACAGTCCTGGCGTTGGTGAGTCTGATATTATGGACGAGATAGTCACAAAGTATCTGCCTCAGGCCTTCGCTTTCATTTATACCATCAACAGTGCAAACGCTGGGGGAGTTCAGAAAGACAGAGTAAGTAGTAACTCCGTAAATTATATACTTCACTCACTTCACTATACGACTGCGCTAAACGACTGGAAACGAAGAAAAAAGAGCTACGCAGGCTATTTTGAAATAGTTTTTTTTATTCGGACTATTATTACTTATTTCTCTGACCAAACTTCCCGGTAAGAAACCATCATTCATTTTCGTCCTTCTCTCTCGAACTACGGTTGATAAATAGAATGTACCATTTAAGTTGTACCTTCCGTTTCCATTAAATAATTAACTATATCTAAAATGTCCAAATTCCCCAACCCCCTATTATAAACATTAATATATTCTCAACACCTGTCATCTCCCTTAACATTCAGAACGAACGTATCATGAATGGAAAAATTGATTCTAGAATCAGTCAAAAAAAAAATTGCAAGTTCTTTTATTGATATTTAAGAAAAGTAGATGATATGAAAGTTGAAGTGTAAAATGTATATTAAAACAAGAGTTAACGTAAACATTTCCATGTGTTGGTTTACATTTATTAGCTTGAGAAATTGATAGAGGAAGTGAAGAAAGTATCAGAAGTCTCTCTCGGACAAGGGCAACAGAGAGAATTGCCATCGAAGTGTGCCATGTTCGTGTGCAACAAGTGGGACCAAGTGCCAAAGAACGAAGTTCAAGCTGTTAAAAACCATGTGGTCAGAAAACTGCGAAGATGTTGGCCTGGCCTTGATTCAGAGTCACAGATCATCTACATGTCAACAAAGAAAGCTAGTGAAGGACAAAACCTTGGTTTTATCACCGAAGACTTTCTCTCTTTGATGAATGGTTTGAGGGCTATGGTTTTAAAAAGCATCGATATCAAACTCGAAATGCATTGGAAGTAAGTTTTGATGGGTGCAATTTTGTTTTAACCATTATCTGGCCACTGTCAATTTTGCCGTTTCTTAATATCCCGGAGAGGGGGACTGTCTTTTATTATTCCCTAACGGCGACGTGCCGCTACGGAGGATATCAGTACATTTTCATATCTGCTGTCTTCAGCAAGATATATATTTCGTAAACGTAGGAGTTAACCCATAAACTGTCAAATTTTATCAGTGAGCTATTTCAATAAGGCGAGAATTTCAGCTCAAAACCAGAATTCTTCAATGAGAAAATCGTGGAAATAGGGGGGATAATACTAAGAGAGATTTTATCTAGCTCTGGAAATCGGCAGTTTAAGGATTTAGTGATGTCACTGAAATAGAGGCGCTGAACTGAAATTTTGTGCGATTTCCGAGTTTTTAACCAAAATAAGAAAAAACACAAACTTCGAACCAATTTAGTTTATATCAGATTCAATGCAAACATAGAAAAATGTACAAACACCTTTCTAAGAGTGCAGGAGGTAAATGTCCTCTTAATTTTAACTAAATCTGAAATGCGCAGGCCATTTTCAAGACATTGTTTTTGGCATAATTATGTGCGAGTTTTCTAAATAGTTAACAAAAGCTATATATATCAATACATGTAGTGCAATTAATCGGTTATTGAACAATTATTACATGGTAAACTACTTTATTGTAGTGTTAGCAGGAGTGCTTGAACGGTGTTTAAAGGTCTGTGGCTTTATGGAGAAATAGTTGGCTGCTGGTATAAAGCACGGTAACGCGTTTACTAATGCTTTGTGTAAGCGCGAAGCCTCACGAGCGGCCATTTTGTCATTTTTTTATCTCGTGAATACGCGATTAGCGTTGAATGAGATATAGCATACGGTGGCAAATATGCAAATTTTCACTTGATTAATCATTGGGATGTAAACGTGTTTTTAATTCCCCAGTGTATGTATGTTTGTATTTGAATAAAGTATTATTATTATAACGTCATCCAGTTGTCGAAGAAGTTACATACATATAGGTAAAATACATTTTTTTTATTACAGATGGTTATACTACCTTCTTTCACGTATAATCTACCAAGCAAAGGCATTTGTGATGAATGCTTCAAGAGATCATCAGGTTGTCCTTCAAAAAATAAATCAGATTCTTCTCCGTTTGGCCTTCATTGAAAAACAACAAAGCAAAGTGATGAAACATCTCAACGACTATTTGGAAAAAAGTGTCGATAACGCAATGGAGCAGCTCTCTAAGTATCTCTCCACCGATGAAGTAAGAGCGCGCTTCACATCGTGGACCTTAGATGATGTTCCAAAAGCACAGAGCTCATGGCAAGTGACAGCAGACCAAATCAAAAAAGTACTATCAAGCCGACTGCGAGACATCATAGAGCAATGGGAAGAAGATAAGCAGGTATTTGCAAGGGCTCGCATTTCCCTTGTACAACACTTTCAGCAGCGCTACAATATCGTTGAAGAACAACTGCGAAATCTCCAAGAAGTTGTCACAGGTGACAACGTCGATGTACCACAAGACGACATATTTGATTCAAGCTTATTCACTTTGGGTGAAAAAGTCATCATTGGTGTCACTAGTCCAATCTGGTTTCCACTCGGTCTAGTCGCTTTGGTGATCGGTACTCCTGTTGTCGGCGTCATCGCTATTAAAGACAAAATGGAAGAAAGAAGAAAACTCAAGCATTACGAAGCAGACAGATGCGGTTATATGGCCAAAAAATCCGTAAGTTATCTCAACGAAGCTACAGATCAACTTGTGCTTCGGAATTACGTGAAGGATCAGTTAGACGAAGCTAAGCTCTGCTTGAAGCAAATTGAAGCCCGTATCCCAGAGATGATCCAAGCTGACCAAATGCTATGTGACCAACTCACTGATGAAACGCGCTCACAAAAAGAAATAACAGATCTTTATCAGCCAATTCTGGATGAAGGTTCTCGTCTCCGAGGGCAGTTAGCAGTATTTGGAATCCGTGACGTTCGTGTCGCTGCTATCGGTAGCGCTGAATTAGACTGGAAAGAGGACATCTCTTCCCGCCTTGGTACAGGTGCGTTTGGTGCTGTGTACAAAGGGACAATGAAAAGAGATGGCGTTGATCGTGACCAACCAGTACCTGTGGCATTGAAAGTGTGCAACGACGTTCTCAAACCTACAAATGCAAGCGATATCATGGCAGAAGTAGAGCTTTTGAGGTGAGCAAATAATAAGTGGCTTACATTTCTTCATACTCTCTAAAAGGCTATTAAGTCATGCCACTCCCTAAAAGAATAGTTCAATTTTAAGGGTATCTCTTGTCTATTAGATCAAGTCACGGTTGCTCTAAAAGTGGCAGGACAATAATTGATTAATCTAACTTTTGATGTGGCTTTTGATCACATTGATCACATTTTGATCACATGGCTTTTGATCATATTGATCACAATTTAATTGGAGACTGTGTAATTAGACCAAAAGGGGTAGTTAAGAACTTAGGGACATGGTTAGACTCGACTCTTTCAATAAATTCTCATGTAAATAACACTTGTTCCAACGCTTTTATTACTTGTATATTATAAGAAGAATTAGGAAATGTCTTTCTAGGCGGTCCACTGAGACGCTTATTCACGCATTTGTCTCAAGTCGTGTCGACTATTGTAACAGCTTGCTCTATGGCCTGACAGCTTACCAGCTTAATAAGCTACAGAGGGTCCAAAATGCTGCCGCTGGGTTAATTTTCCTGGAATCTAAATACTGCCATGTAAGACCGTTGCTGTATAATCTGCACTGGCTGCCGGTTAAATTCCGAATTGACTTTAAGATATTATTGTTAACGTATAAGGCTATCAATGGCTTAGCGCCTTTTTATCTCCTGGAACTTATTACTCTTAAAGAAGCATGTAAATACAAGTTACGCTCCGATAAACCCTGTGAAATTCAAGACTTTAACAACTTTTTGCATGTATATTTTATGCACTTATTATAATTATTATTATTACTAGAAATACGTGTCTCTCAGAACCTCGCGAAGCTCGGGGAAGGATGCACTGCAAAATTTTAGCAATGTGGGAGAGAGAGAAATGGAATCTGTGATTTGACTGAAGAGGTTGAGTTACATGCCAGCAATGGCCCCGAAATTTAAAGTTGAGACATTTTCGTTCCTAGTCGCTTCCATTTAACTTGTACTTAGTACCCTGTATTCTTAAAATAAAATAAATGGGAGCTGGTACTGGTCAGTTTTGGGTTTTGAGCTGTGGGTCGTTGTAACTGCTATGGGACTGGGTACCAAAAGATCCACAGGATCTTCTCTTCCCCCCCCCCCCCCCCCCCCCCCCCCAACCTATCTTCATTAATTTTTGTCAGAAGGAAAATTGGTTTGCTAAAAGTGGATTTATAGTACTGTTGTGGACATGGGTCCAGGACAATATGCAGTGGTGTTCTGTTTATTTTGATTGGGTGAGAGTTTGTTTATGAGGAATACAGCTAACTCCTGCTGTCTCGATTAAATTCCATTTTTGAAGCTTGTGAGTGCTATCTCCCAAATTAACTTGTTCCGTTTAGATCCTGCTGTAGTTTTTGTTCTATATACTGGGTATCAAATAATTGCTAACCCAATTTACTGTTCGATTGAATGGTTGAGATCGCAGGAGTTTACTGTTGCTGAAGAGTGATGTTGCACAAAAAAAAAAAAACTCAATGGTGGTGCAGTTGTAGTAAAAATAATAATTTAATCTTACTGAAAAACAGCAGTGAGACTACAGTAACATAGAATAGTAAAACATTCTAACATACCATAGATAATAGTAATTAAAATGTAGCATTGTCATACAATGTCGTGTCTTGTAAGCTTTAATCAAAGTTCCTTAGTGAACTTAGTGAGAATTTCAATAAACATCAATTTACAGTATGTACTTAGAGAATAGTTTCCAGTGTTCGAGTACTAATATATTATATTGGAAAAAATATCCTCTTATCATCTGCCTGTCAGTTGTTTAGCTACTTAAAATCTTGTTTTTTGAAACTTAAGCTTACTTGCCTTTAAATGTAGGTTGTTTGAATTGAAGAGCATTGGAGAGCGGATTAAAGTGCGGTGATTTGAGCTAGATTTCTTAATCGTTCTTCTTCTCTGAGCCTTTCCTGTAATCCGTGTTTGCTTTTCCCTACCGTATGAAAGATATTCGTCATGAGTATTTAGCTGATCGTGTAATCTTGCCGCCTCTCGTTGCGTCTATAAACAGAATATTTTTGTCCAACACTTCCAATCGGTGTCGCCTCTCCTGATCGGTTTCGTTCAGAATTCTAATGGCAGCATTTTCTCAAAGCGTTTGAACGTACTCAAACGATGTGCCTAGGCTGTTCGAAGTCTTTGTAATCGATGGTCTCGTTGTTTCTTCGTTGCTCGATCGCGCTGAATTTCAAGTCGCCGTTCTCGCTCCAGCGGAGTTTCGGTGGTTAATTGTCTCGGGCAAGGATTTCCAGCCACTTGTTGAATCCAGCGTTGTTGTTCTTTCTGATTTGCATCAGAAATTGGTCGTGTTTCACCGACGACGAGTAAGGGTAAACCCGTCGGCCCGGCCGCCATGAATAAACACGGATAAACATGAGAGTGCACCATTGTCAGCGGTCGCGATTTTTGTTACCAGGCAACTGCCGGACACCATCAAGTATATAAATATATATATATATATATATATTTCGCTCGAATTCGCGTGGCTTGGCTCCCGAGGAATGGGGTTAGTTTCTAGAGAAACTGTGGTGCTGCGTCGGTGGGGGGATGAAACACGAGAATTTAGTTTTATCGACTGAGTCGATAAGGTAAATTGACCACCGTAAAAAGATTCAAATAGCTGACGTTTCGAGCGCTAGCCCTTCGTCGGAGCGAATCAAGGAATTGTGAGTAGTGTGTGGTTTTATATAGTAAGCGGTGGAGCTACGCTATTGGTGGAAATTTGGTGACGTGAAAAACAAATGTAAATTAGTTGAATGAAAAGCGTTCGTTGATTCCGTGGGGTTTGAGAGTGCCGATTTGAAAGATGATTTTTTGTTCTAGGTTTTACGGCTTTCTGTGTTACCCTGGTGTAGGGAAAGGCCGCAGATTGTCATGTGTTGTTTAGAATGGTTAGTAAGATTAAAATGGCGCGCGACTGGTTTGGATGCGTCTTTGTCATTTTTTTCAACGTCTCGGAGATGTTCACGAAAACGGTCGCCCAGTCTCCTCCCTGTTTCGCCAATGTATATCTTTTTGCAAAAAGTACATGTTATGCAGTAGATAACATTTACGGAGGTGCATGTAAAACGATCAGTGATTTTAATAGATCGTTTGGGTCCTGTTATTTTGTCCGCGTTGTGAATGAAAGGACAAGTGTTACATCGTGTGCGTGTGCATTTGAAAGTTCCCGGTTTATCGTCAGCAGATTTCAGTGCGCTCGAAACTAGAAAGTTGCCTATGTTTTTGTCACGTTTGAATGAAATTAGTGGGGGTTGTGAAAAAATTCTGCCAGTTTCGGGGTCGTTTTGGAGTAATTTGAAATTTTTTAAAATGATGCTTTTGACTGTGTTGTTGTGTGGGTGGAAAGTGAGGGTGAATGGAATTCTCTCGTTCTCTTCCTTCTGTGGCGTTTGTAGTGCTGATTGTCTGTCGATCTGTTGTGCACGTTGTTGGCCCGTATTAACAACAGAGTCAGGGTACCCACGTTTCTTGAAAAACTGGCACATTTCTTCTGATTTGTTGGAAAAATCAGAGTCATCACTACATAGCCGTCGAAGTCTGAGAAATTGAGAATACGGAATGGCGTTTTTAACGTGCGATGGATGTGAGGATGAATGTAACAGATAACTGTGGGAATCTGTAGGTTTGTAGTGCACACTTGTGGATAAACTGTTACCGTTGATTGAAATATTAATGTCAAGAAAAGCGACTGAGGTTTCGGAAATTTCCCAGGTATATTTTAGAGCTGGATGAAAAGTATTGACAGAAGTTATGAATTGATTAAGTTCCTCTTTACTGGAAGAGGTAGCGCCAATGCAATCATCGATGTAGCGGCCGTAGAGTTCGGGTTTGGTTCCGTGGTACTGATTAAAAAATTTGTCTTCGATGTGGCCTACAAAAAGGTTAGCGTAGCTTGGTCCCATTTTGGTGCCCATGGCGACTCCATTTACTTGTTTGTAGTAGTTTTGGGAAAATGAAAAACAGTTGAGTGTCAAAACTAATTCGGCTAAGCGGAGCAGTGTTTCTGAGAAATTTCCGAAACCTCAGTCAGAAGAAATGTGCCAGTTTTTCAAGAAACGTGGGTACCCTGACTCTGTTGTTAATACGGGCCAACAACGTGCACAACAGATCGACAGACAATCAGCACTACAAACGCCACAGAAGGAAGAGAACGAGAGAATTCCATTCACCCTCACTTTCCCCCACACAACAACACAGTCAAAAGCATCATTTTAAAAAATTTCAAATTACTCCAAAACGACCCCGAAACTGGCAGAATTTTTTCACAACCCCCACTAATTTCATTCAAACGTGACAAAAACATAGGCAACTTTCTAGTTTCGAGCGCACTGAAATCTGCTGACGATAAACCGGGAACTTTCAAATGCACACGCACACGTTGTAACACTTGTCCTTTCATTCACAACGCGGACAAAATAACAGGACCCAAACGATCTATTAAAATCACTGATCGTTTTACATGCACCTCCGTAAATGTTATCTACTGCATAACATGTACTTTTTGCAAAAAGATATACATTGGCGAAACAGGGAGGAGACTGGGCGACCGTTTTCGTGAACATCTCCGAGACGTTGAAAAAAATGACAAAGACGCATCCAAACCAGTCGCGCGCCATTTTAATCTTACTAACCATTCTAAACAACACATGACAATCTGCGGCCTTTCCCTACACCAGGGTAACACAGAAAGCCGTAAAAACCTAGAACAAAAAATTATCTTTCAAATCGGCACTCTCAAACCCCACGGAATCAACGAACGCTTTTCATTCAACTAATTTACATTTGTTTTTCACGTCACCAAATTTCCACCAATAGCGTAGCTCCACCGCTTACTATATAAAACCACACACTACCCACAATTCCTTGATTCGCTCCGACGAAGGGCTAGCGCTCGAAACGTCAGCTATTTGAATCTTTTTACGGTGGTCAATTTACCTTATCGACTCAGTCGATAAAACTAAATTCTCGTGTTGGCTCCCGAGGGCCGACAAATTTATAAACCTCGCTGCGCTCGGGCCTTCGGCCCTCGCTTCGCGAGGAATTATTATTATTATTATTATTATTATTATATAATATTAAATAGTTATTTTAATTGTTAAATGATAATAAAGTGGTTGTATTATTATTATTATTATTATTATTATTATTATTTTTATTTTATTTTTATTTTTATTATTTTTTTAATATTTTTATTTTTAAGCGCTGATGAAAATAGCAATATTGATATCGGCGCTATATAAGTATTATTATTATTATTATTATTATTATTATTCTTGATTTTCTTCTTCCAACTTGTTTAATCAAATATACCACATACGCTATTGTCTTAGCAATTCACTTACTCGCCATTATAATTAATGGTCTTTATGTTTTCTTTTTATCAGAAAATTAGAGCACCCTAACATTGTAAAGTTTTATGGAACATCACTTCTCAAGAATATGGACACCATAAGAGTGATCCTGGTCATGGAAAAGTGCAAAGAAAACTTGAAGAGTCGCATCTTTAAACATCCTGAATCCATCCCAGGAAAATCGGGAAACTCTGCTGTCGTCAGAGAAGTATGTCGATGGGTGAAAGAGATTGCTGCTGCTTTGGACTTCATACATAAAAAGGGAGTCGTGCACCGAGATCTCAAGTTGGAAAACATCTTGGTATGAAACTATTTTATATGAACAATTGTAAAATCATCTTGGACACTTATTGTTTCAGCTGCAAAACTGCTAAGTCTGCTGTCAAATTAGATTACGTTGTTAATCATCCACGTGCAGCCTGCAATTTGAAGCCACTAATGCCGTTTGCTGACCTCTATCTGGACAAATTGCAACCAAACTGGCCAAAACATTGTCTCAGACATTAAACTTAGTTTTTCCTTCTGCTCTGGGGCAAGTATATTACTTTTTTGTTTCGGGCCTGCGCACAAAGATGAAACTTTTTTGGTCTATCAATAGACCAGTGAAAAGTTTTAACAAGAAGTGGCAAGTCGTAGGAGGTTTTTGAACTAGTAGCGGATGGATCGGGTTGTCGACGAGCTCTGAAAAGAGCTCCCGATCACTGACATTTTTTATCTCCGTATTCATTGCGCGATCTGGTCGGCAGTTCGATTGAATCAGCTGGTGCACTGAGATCAGTTTTAAATTTCGCGGCAATTGTGAACTATTTCATGATCACAACCGAGTGGTTTTCTTGAATGAGTAATGTATTAGTCTTGACAACCACTGTATTCACTCCTGGGCTTAAAACAATAGCTCACTCGCTCAAACGCGCCATTTTCAAATGCAACTCCAACTAGCAGTTTTCAAACTGAAAACCCAAGTGGTTCCTGTTCACCAAATTTAAAAATTAAAACGGATTATATTCAGGAAAAGCTTTATCTTCAATTTGCGGTGCGTGGGTTTTTCTTAAGCAGTGTAAATTTTCAGCAAGTAGCTTTAGAAAACGGCCTTCATACAAAAACATGTCGTCCGTTTTTTTGGGTATTTTTAAGCGTAAAATCAAAGTCGTTATGCTTTGTCGATCATCCTCGTTTTAGGCTTAAATTGTAGATTCAACACTCTTCTTCAAAAATGCACGTGGGTCTTTAGATTTCTTCTTCTTAAAATCAGGAAAGCAAGTTTTATGAACGACATTTGGCCAATTTGGTCCCTTTCTTCTCTTGTTCCGGGCTTTACAAAGCTCACTCGCATTCAATATTGCCGCTTCGCCGACTATGAATAATTAATGCTGTCCAAGTATTCTGCGCGATGTTTGGTTTTGGTCTCTTGTGTGAATTTCTGGCCCAGTTCACTGGAGCACTCTTATTTGGACACGTTTTGAAAAATGGTTTCCTCCTGCATAAGTTGCTTATGCAAGATATTTTTTTGCCATAAAAAGTGATCAAAACGTCACAAATGATACAAGGGCCGTGGGTCCTCACGGGATGTTTAGGGTGGTATAGGAGTGAATGGGTTAAACCTTTTTTAGCTGTCGATGCTCAAGGTTGGGACCGTCGCGGCATTCGTCAGAAGCATAACAGCTTTAATGTCGTTTTGGCAAGTTGTGAATTATACTTAAAGAACAGAAGGGTTTTTACTGCACCTGCAAACCTAACTCCACCCTCCCCGCGCCCTCCCCATACCCCCCTCTCTTCCCCCCCCCCCCCCTCGGTTTCACAGAATTAGAGAGCAATGTGTTTCTGATTAAAATAGTTGTATATCTCGTTTTTTCCTTCGAAGCTATCAGAGAACAACTCAGTGAAGATCGCTGACGTTGGCGTATCTAAGCCAGTAACAGACATCACAGGCACTATGGCGGGTACCCCTGTTTACCTCGCACCGGAAGTGTTCCATTCCGAGGTGTATGACTGCAAAGCAGACATCTACAGCCTGGGGATAGCGTTGTGGGAGATGTGGTATGGACAGCATGCCTTTGCTAACGTTCCTATAATAACGTCTAACGATTTCTTTAGCTTTGTTGAAGACGGCCATCGTCCTGAGCACATCCAGGGTTGCAGGCAGCCTCCGCATCGCTGGAAACAGCTGATGAGCCAGTGTTGGGAGTTCAACCCAAAGAAACGTCCCACAGCTAAGAAATTTTTGGAAGAAGTAATTTTACTGTTTACAGAGGTTGTAGTCCCATTATACTAACTTTTTACAACGCTGGGAATCGACCGGCTTCTAGAAATTAAGAGCCTTTTATATTTGGAGAATAATTTGTAGTTTATAGTGGCATGTTTACTTACTTTATTTGTTTAAGAAAAGGCTAATTATTTTGCTTGCTGATATTTTGCTTGTATTTATTAATTTGAATCGTGTTGTAATTATAGGATCGTGCTATATTGTAATCATAGTATCATAATGTATCTCAATCTGCAATGCTACGTATGAAGTGTGGTGGTAAATAAAAGAAAAAAATATAATACACAAGCAAAAACAACTCAGTTTTCGCTGCTCTCGAATTTCTTGCAAGAAATGATGAAATACATTCAAAGAAGTGTTTGGCAATCATTTTTCTTCTTCCTTTTTTGCAAACAACAATTATAACCTGATTTTGCAACAGTACGATTCGCGGGTATTTTGCATGCGGATTATGAAAACTGTTTGGAATTATCCAAAAAAAACGGACAAATGAATGAAATATCAATTATATTTACTCTACTTATTTTTTTAGAGTTATCCTCTAGATAAAGATAATGAAAGAAAAGGCATATTTAACCTTCAGCTCACTTCTAAGATCGTAAAGTTGTTTTTAGCTTAAAATATTAGGGATCATGTTTCCACTGATTGTTTCACACAGATTATTTCAGCTTTGCATAACTTTAAATGTTTTGAGCCTTTCCTTACCAAACTAGGCAAGTGAGCAGCGGACATGCGCCAAAAAAAATTATTTTGACATCAAAAGTGGCAGGAGATTTCAACGTATGACGTCACAGTTGATGGCGTCATACTGTATCCTTAATTTAAAGTTAATTAGGGATTTCTAACGAGAACAACAAGAGAAGTTAAACACTGAAAAGCGTTTGTTGATATCACAAATATTACATGAGATTTAACAGTTTGAATTTTAAGGAAGCGCTTTGCTCAGAAAAGTGTAGCTCCCTAGTAAATATATCATAAATTGAGTTGTTTTTTGATGCTAGCAATTCTAGTTATGATGCAGTTTGATTTTCCTACAGGGTAGATGAGTAAAACATAAATAATTGAAAACATCAGAATCATAATTTTTCCTACACTCGCTAAAACCAAAAACCTAATTTTATGACGCCATAAAATGTGACATCACCATCATTTCATCGCTTAAATTGTCGTTATTGAGAAGGAAACCAAAAATCTAAAACAAGACGATTTTTACTAAAACTAAGTATTTTACTTAACCAAATTCTCAGCTTTACTTTGAGAAAAACTGAAAACAAATTACCTGGAGGTTAATTTTAGAGGAAATGTATGGTTCCCGGGGAACAATGAAATTTCTTCAAATTATTATAGAACGAGAAATATTTGTGATATCGACAAACAGTTTTTAGTTTTTACTTTTCTTGTTGTCCTCTTTCGAAAACACTAAAAAAAGTTTTAAATTTTAATCTTTAAATTAAGGATACGTCATATTTTGATATCTCTTGTTAATTTTGATGTCAACATAATTTAGCGTATGTCCTTTGTTCACTTTCCCAGTTTGGTAGCGAAAAGCTCAATACATTTAAACTTACGCAAAGCTGAGCGTTTCGAGCATTAAATATTCACAGTGTGCTTCTGTTAAACAACGATTTCAATTTCATTTTCCAAGTAGTATTTACGGTGTATTAACATTGCATAACTATGAATGTCGGACATTATATTTTGGCTCCAAGAGCAATCTAAAACACAGCTCGATCACATTAACTGTAAGTTTCCTAATTTTCATGTAAGGAATTACCTATTGATGGTTTTCACTCACGTGACCTTCAGTCCTGTGGGACTCAAATGACAAAGGCCATGGCGGCCATGTTGGAGCACATAACAAAAGAAGTTCATTAAAATTCTTTTGTAGGTGTGCACCAACATGGCCGCCGTGACGTAACGTGAAAACCACCTATACAGCTTACTGCTTACTGCAGCGTATTGCGAGATAATAGAATGTTATTTGCCAAATGAATTCAGGCAACTGTATAAACACTGCAGACCTCGTTTAACAACGTTTATGTAAAATTTATAATACCAACTTGTAATACGGTCATTTGTTATCTCAGTCTCGAACACCTTTAAGTGCTGGGTACTAAAAAATGATAAACCTGACTTTTAGTACTTTATCAGCACTTTATCTTTTAAAGGTTGTATGTAGATGTTTTGAGTATTCCGTCAATTAAAATTATATCAAAATATCAGACAATTCCAGCTTAGTTGGGATAAATCTTAAAGAATTTGGTAGCATTTTCTTGCTGATGAGCGACTTCGCTTTAAGATCATTGCCTTTGGCACATTCAGGGTTCTTAATTACAGATGGCTAGTCAGAGGTCCAAATGTAAGTTGGAGTCATAGTGATTTAGTTCATAAACGTTTCGGGAATAGCCCTTCATCCGTGTGGTGACCGTTTTGTTTCCACACGTGATTTAAATACTTAAGGTACTACTTTAAAAGTGCTTATGACTTCACAGGCAGCCCAACCGTGGTGTGTGAGTCACATCAAATAACAGATTCGAAGCCGGTACACAGTAATGAAATATAGGTAATAATACGATTTGTCACGGAGTTGAGAAGCGATAGAAAAATCGAAAATATTACACAATAAAGACTTCTTACCTTTACTTTATTGTCCCTTGATGTGTCCTGACCGGTTTATTTAAATGCATATTTACCACTTTTGTCACTCGCCCCACTATCCACTATAAAAAAAGGGAAGGCTGGCGACTGGAAAAGCGAAGCTCAACGCGAAAAGGCCAATAAAATTCCAATAAACGAACTTATCCGCTCCAAATTGCGAGCAGCAGGACCGTACACAACATAGTTACCAATCCATTTCTCTCTGGTTTCCAAATTTCATCGCAACCGCTCGAGAATCGCTCGTTTCCCAGCTCAAACTTGACCATTTCGCTTCGCCATTTATGCGTGTAACCGACGGATCGTAGTATATCCAAACTGGCCTTTGTTTCACGGATCACTGATTAAGAATTGGGAAAGGATTGGACCCATTGTTCTGTGTATGAACAATGAGGTGGATCACTCCGCAAGGCACCGGGATCGTAGTCCCGCAGACTCCTCCCACCCAAGCGACCCATTTTCCCATATCTAACTATCCTTTCCCAAACCTTACTCCCAAACCTTACTCCCAAACCTAAGATTGCATTCCAACGCTAACATTGCATTCCTAGCTGTTCCATCCATGTGGTCCCCTTTGGATCATGTACCCATGGAGGGGAGTAGTGCCTGATGCAGCACAAAGCGGTTCTCTCACAACAACATGTTCATTATCCGGGACTGATGCCACATCACAGGTCCCCAAGGGGGGGTTGTCAATTGGATTACCCGTTCGTGAAATGATGCGACTGCCTCCATCGGGGTTAAGTTGGGTACAATCTCCCATTGAGGCTTGGATGGCGGCTAAAAGAAACCGAAAAGAAGACGGGCGAGAGCTGGGATTCCCCCGGGGACCAGTAGAGAGCAAAAGTCCCGGCGCAACTGCAAGAGTCGGGCACAAAGGGCTTTAGAGAGCCCCGGGACAATTAAACTCACTGGTGGGAAAGGTGGGAAGCCCCCTGGGCGTGTGGTCCATAAAGAACGAAAAGAAATAAAATGAATCCAATAGGGAATAAACACTGAGTTCAGCTACCGCCAAACACACCAAATTAACACCTGAACGTAATCCAGAATTCGTCCCCGGTCAGAGAGGCCCAGGGGTAAACAAGTTTCCACTAAACACTGAGTTCAAACTATCACCAAACACACCTAATTAGCACATGGGCCTGAATCAGTATTCCTACCCGGCCAGGGAGGCCCAAATTTAAATATATTTCCACGGAACACTGAGCTCAGGAATTGCCAAGCACACCTAGTTGACACCTGAACCTAGATCAGTATTCGTGCCCAACTAGAGAGGCCCAAACCTTAATAAATTTTCACCGAACACAGAGTTGAACTATTGCCAAAGACACCTAACTGACACCTGAACCTAGTTCAGTATTCGTGCCCGGCCGGATTGTGGGGGGGCAAACGTAGATAAATTTCCACCAAATGCCAAGTTGAGATATTGCCAAACACACTTAATTGGCACCTGAACCAAACTCAGTGCCCGGTCAGGGAGGCCCAAACGTAAATAAATTTCCACCGAACACCAAGTTTTGCCACTGCCAAACACACCTTATTGACACCTGAACCTAGTTCAGTATGTGTGTCCAGCAAAAGAAGTCGAAAGTGAAATAACTTCCACTGAACACATGTGCAGAGGTCAGCTATTATGAATCACACCTTATTGACACCTCAACCTAGTTCAGTGTTCGTGCCCGGCCAGATAGGCCCAAACACAAATAAGACTTTACCGAACACAGAGTTCAGCCATGGCCAACACACCTTGTTGACACCTAAACCCAGTTCAGTATTCGTGTAAATAAATTTCCACCGAACACAGAGGTCAGCTATGGCTAAACACACCTTATTGGCACCTGAACCTAGTTCAGTATTCGTGCCCAACCCGAGAGGTCCAAAGTAAATGAATTTCCACTGAACACAAAGTTCAGCTATGGCCAAACACATCTTATGGGCACCTGAACTCAGTTCAGTATTCGTGCCCGACCCTAGAGGTCCAAAGTAAATGAATTTTCACTGAACACAAAGTTCAGCTGTGGCCAAACACACCTAATTGACACCCGAACCTAGTTCAGTATTAGTGCCCGACCCGAGAGGTCCAAAGTAAATGAATTTCCACCGAACACAAGGTTCAGCTATGGCCAAACACACCTTATTGGCACCTGAACCTAGTTCAGTATTCGTGCCCGACCCGAGAGGTCCAAAGTAAAAGAATTTTCACTGAACACAAAGTTCAGCTAAATGTTTACATTTATAGTCTTGAATATATTAACTGGTGTGAGTCCCATGCTCTCTGTCACATTCCAGCGCTTAAGGACGTTCGCGCGAAAATCTTCTAACATTGATATTTTTATAAAATTTTTGCTACAGCTAGGTTATGAGTTACTCGTGTCAGAAATGTAAAAAAATGAGGGGGTCACCGACTTCGTTTCTGAGATGAGCTATCTGAAAGGCGACCCTAATTTTGAAAAATTGGTCTTCCTTACGGGATGTGATCCGAATGTCTGTTAATCTAAAAATATTGCAAATGAATCTCTAAAATGCAACTTTCTTTCCCACATTTTATGCTAGTAGGTCTGTTCAGCTAATTCATTCAACTGTTTACGTTTCTTGAAGTAAATTTCATCTTTAAACGACAGCATTTGCAAACTCTGACAGCCGCAAGTTGGCAGGATTCGATGGCGCGCGTGAAGAAAAATGGAAAAAATGTAAACTTCCTACATTGATTTTTTGTTCATTTTTTCACAATCTGTCGAGAATTGGCAAAGAAAATTATCTATGAAAAAAAAATTGGGGGTCACCGACCATCCAAGCGAGTTAAATCTAAGCAAAGTTAACGCAACAGCAATGTGCTTTATGTGCTTGAGGAGCACTTTTTGTCGCGGGTCGCGAGTCGCGACTGAAAGTCGCGGGTGCGGGTGCGGGTGATAAGTGCGGGTGCGGGTAACAGGTGCGGGTAACAGGTGCGGGTGCGGGTGCGGGTGCGGGTGCGGGTAAAAGTCGCGGGTAACAAATTATCAAAAAATTAAAATTAAATACCAAAAATTAAAAAGAAAAAATTACCAAAAAAATTACTTCCCCAAAGCAGGGTTTCAAATTTTATCGTCCACTAATCATACTAGAAATTTGCGGTGGCATAGCTACAAAGTGACTCTTCACTATTGTTAACACATCGAATTACAATTTAAAAATTTTGAGTAATGTATTTTCTCACGTTAAGGAATGCACGTTTGTTTTAGTGCTTGTACGAATGTGTCGGTATTACAGCGTGCGTGACTATTTGTTATTAGGTATATAAGGTATTTTCGCAGTTTTCAAGATCACTCGACGGCATCTCTCGCTACGTTTCTGTAAATTATGGATAAAACGGGCAGTGATCGTTTACCATCAATCGTTAATCTTGATGAACCTACTCAGAGTGGCCTTTCCGGCGAAGAAACGATGAGTTTAGTTTCCCGTCTACTCGATTCGAAGCTCGACAAGAAGTTTTCAGACTTCAAGCGGGTCTCGAACAGAAGGAACTTGCGACAAAATTTCAAATCAAGAAACTAAAGACTGAAGCGAAGGCTTCCAGCAGTTTTCGGTTTAAAGGAAATAAGTTACAATTTCAGTTCAACTCGAATTTGATAGACTCTATTGACTCGGCTTCCAATCATCTGCTGGAGGGCAATTTGGCCGCAGTTAATAATAAGGCTCTGGAGAACGCTACATGTAGAACTTTGCTGAATAAACGCAACAAAGTTATACGGTTTGCAGACAAGAGTCCGGCGGCAGGCTGAACGGTGGTCGTAGAATACGAATCAGACGAGTTAGCTGACGATTCGGAAGATGAGAAGAAACTTCGGTCTGCTGAAAGAAGGGCGCTTACCAAGCTTCGTGTTGGTAAGCAGAATCGCAGTACTGTTCAGAACCGTAAATTCCCTCAAGAGGCATCTTTGGCCGCTGGGAGTTCTTTACATCGCTCTGCTTCGCAGTCTTTTGGTCCCCAACAATTTCCTCAGCAGCCATTTCGGCCACAGTCATTTCGGAACAGACAGTCAGTTAACCTTCCGACAGATGTTTCACCTGTGGGCAGCTCGGGCATTTGGCAAACTCGCCATTTTGCCCAAACTACAGTCGCCTTTACAGCAACAGAGCCTTGCCAAGCACGTCCAACGCTACCGTCAATAAGTAGTGAAGCATTGAACAGACTTGGAACCGATGAGTATTTCAATGTTTGTTGTTGATTTGTATTCTCAGTCTCGGTTGGGGTTGAAGAAAGAGACTTATTGGAACGTAGTTATAGGACTACTTAGAAGGTTCTGAATCAGTCATTGTTAAGGGTAGGCTTAGGCAATTTGTCCTTAGCGTTATTAACGAAGGTTACAAGATACCTTTTTACTATACTCCTCTACATCAGTTAGTCTTCAAAATAACAAGTCTGCCTTGCAGAATTCTGATTTTGTTTTCAGTGCAGTCACCAAACTGGAGTCTTAAAGTTGGTTCGGTCGTGGGGTGACCCTGGAGTGTACTTTTCCGCCGGTGGTTATTAATCCCCTATCAGTTTCCGTTCAACCGTAATGGGAAGAAAAGGCTTATATTTGATCTTTGGCACTTAACTGTTTTTGTCAAGAAGTTGAAGATTAAGTTGAAGATGCTTAATCGTTCCTTCAGTGTTTGCTAGCCACTGCAGGCCTTGCGCTTGGGCTTGCTCGTTTGATATTAAATCGGGCTATCGTCATATTGAGATTTTTTTAACCTGATCAACAATTTTGGGATTTCGCGTGCATGGGTTTTCGAAAGCGTTACTAAATATTTCAAATTTACGGTTTTACCGTTTGGGCTTTCTGTGGGTCCATATATTTTTTCGAAAGTCCAGGACCGTTAGTTAAATATTGGCGTTCGGCTAAGGCCATCAGCATTGTCGTTTATTTGGACGATGGCATTTTCGGGCCCAAAGTTTTTCTAAATGTGAAGAGCACTCATCGCTTGTTAGGTCCGATCTTTTCAATCCGGGTTTGTTCCCAATAAGGATAAGTGTCAGTGGGTCCCCATTCAGGGCATTTGCTGGTTGGGTATTTTTGGAATTTCAAGAACAATTGTATGTTCTTACCACTGGAAAAGATTTCAGGGATTTTTGACGAAGTGTTTGAAATTATGTCTTGTAAGAGCGTCTCTGCTAGGAATCTTGCTCGTGTTACGGGGAGAATTATCTCAAATTTTTTGATTATGGGTGATGTTTGTAAGCTCATGACCGAAACTATGCATCAGTTAATTGAATGCAGAAGAGGCTGGGATACGCAGTCTTAGACTCTGATGTGCTTGAAGAACTGAAATTTTGGCGCGAGCAGTTGCATAGCTTGAATTCCAGACCTATATGGAGGAAACATGTTTTATCTTCTCGGGTTGTTTATTCCGACGCTAGTGGGGTCGGTTGCGCTGCCTTTATCTCCATGAACGGTAAACCAGTTTCATACTAAAACGGGGATGCAATTGAGATTAAACAAAGTTCTTCATGGAGAGAGCTTATGTGTGTTATACACGCTTTGCAGACTGTTCATTTGCTCAGGGGAAGTTATGTGAAGTGGTATACAGATAATCAGGGTGTTGCAGTTATTGTTAAGACTGGTAGAAATAAGGTTCACCTGCACAGATTGGCAATGGAAATTTTTTCGCTTTCCAAGGAACATTATGTTATCATTGATATGGAGTGGATCCTGCGTTCAGAGAATGAAATTGCAAACTATTTGAGCAAAATTGTCGATTTGACGATTGGAGTATTAACGTTCTTATTTTCGGGCGGTTGATTCCATCTGGGGCCCCGTTACAGTCGATTGTTTTGCCAATTCTGTTAACGCTAAAGTTCCTAGGTTTTATTCATTGTTTTTTCAACCAGTGGGAGTTTAAGTGTAGTTTCTGTAGCTTTTGACTGGGGTCGGGGAAAACTGTTGGCTTGTTCCCCCGGTATATTTAATTCCTCACGTCCTTATGCATTTTCTTAATTGTCAGTCTCGTGGTGTTTTGATTGTCTCGTTCTGGCCTTCGTCAGTGTTCTGGCCATATCTTATTCAGGAAAGCGGCGCGTTTAAGAGTTTTGTTGTGGATATTTTGTTCCTCCAAAATGGGAGCGATGTTTTTGTTCAAGGGGCAAACAAAGAAACTTGTTTTGGCTCGTCTTATTTTAGTACTCCAGTGTTAATTGTTTTTTAAACTTGATGGCACCAAAACTTCATTAGTCCACTGGGACTTGGACAGTGTTGTATTGTCCCATTCATTGTTTCCACTGGGATGTGCATTTAGTATTAGTATCTTATTAGTCCACTGGGACTATGATACGTATCGATACACATTGTCTGTTTTTCATTATTGATTTGTTTACATTTTGGAAATATATTAGTCCACTGGGACTTTGTTTGGTCCACTGGGACCTTTGTTTTACGACATAGGTACGCCACAATTATTGCAGAGGTGGGTTTTGTACTTATTTTTCTCTTTGTTTGTTTATTACAGGTGCAAGGGCTTTATCAACATTCGTGGGTCGATTTACGGATCCCGAGCTTTGTCGGTTGGCAAGTTGTTTACCTTTACGCTGTTTTAGGAGCAAAAGCGGATTCCACTACTGAGCGCTATTCAAGAGCTTTTGAAAAGTTTAGAGTTTGGGCTGCTTGCTATAAGGAAATTAGCGTTCTTCCATCTAATTATTTGTCCGTTGCTACTTATTTAGAGACCTTACTTCAACGTAATTTATCGTACTCGGCTTTAGAAGCCGCTGTGTACGGTATTCGCTTGGCGCATAACCTTTACCGATTATTTAATCCTTGCGAGTCTATTTTTGTTAAAGGTATTCTAGAATCGGCTAAAAGAAGTCTTTCTAGACCGATAGTTAAAAAAGACCCTAGCCCTGTCATTCCCGATATGATATTTAATATATGTCAGAAGTATGCATCGGTTAACGCTGGTTTGTCTGACTTGCGCACTGCCGCTATTTGTGTGACAGTTACGCTGGCTTTTACGCTTTAATGAACTAGCATATTTATGCTGTTGCGATGTTAAGTTTTGCGACGATAAATATGTTGAGCTGTTTATTGCTAAGGGCTAGAATGATATTATAGAAATGGAAATGTTGTTATACTGGCCAAGACTGGCCATATAACTTGCCCGTTTAGTTTGTTGAATAGATTTGTTCAGGCTGCTGGTATTGATTTATCATTTCACTTAAAGTCTTTTCGTACATTACATTTTGTAAGGTCTAAAGCTTCTTATACTTTTAATAAGGAGCACGGGTATCTCGTATACCCGCGCCCGGGAGGTAGTATTGGATGCATTTTGTCAATTAGGTTTTCCTACTCAAATATTTGGTCTGCATAGTTTTAGATTAGGAGGCGCTACTGCTACTGCTAACGCAGGTGTTAATGATAGGTTACTTAAACGCCATGGTCGTTGGCGCTCATACAAAGCTAAGGATGGTTATGTTAACGATAACTTCGGCGTTGCTTTCAGTCTCTAAAGTTTGGAACTTTAGGTTTTTGTTCCTTCATTCTCTTTCTTTATTTCGATTATGGGATTGATAGTCCAGCTATCAATAAACGAGATGCCTATTCCTGATTCTTGTCTGCTTAGTGTGTGATATTTAGTGTGAAAATGATTTGTTCTCGTTTCACTGCAGAGTGATTAGAGAACAAATGTATTTTCTCACGTTAAGGAATGCACGTTTGTTTTAGTGCTTGTACGAATGTGTCGGTATTACAGCGTGCGTGACTATTTGTTATTAGGTATATAAGGTATTTTCGCAGTTTTCAAGATCACTCGACGGCATCTCTCGCTACGTTTCTGTAAATTTTCTTTAATTTTGTTATTGTTTGTAATCAGATCCATTATACTTGGACATGAACTCGGGCTTATGTTGTCTTTAAGCGAAAATAACCAGTTAATTTGTTTAAGTTATTTTGGGTAAACTGAGACAGTTTTACGTTTGTTGTAAATTTTCTATTCTTGTGAAATGTAAATTATATTAGCTCATCGGATAGCTTTGGTTAATTGGCAATTGTCCTCATTATCTGTTGAACGATTATTCTTGTACATTGCCCGTGAACTTTAATATAGTCCAGCTAGCAATAAACGAGATGCCTATTCCTGATTCTTGTCTGCTTAGTGTGTGATATTTAGTGTGAAAATGATTTGTTCTCGTTTCACTGCAGAGTGATTAGAGAACAAGCACTTTTTGTCGCGGGTCGCGAGTCGCGACTGAAAGTCGCGGGTGCAGGTGCGGGTGATAAGTGCGGGTGCGGGTAACAGGTGCGGGTGCGGGTAAAAGTCGCGGGTAACAAATTATCAAAAAATTAAAATTGAATACCAAAAATTAAAAAGAAAAAATTACCAAAAAAATTACTTCCCCAAAGCAGGGTTTCGAATTTTATCGTCCACTAATCATACTAGAAATTTGCGGTGGCATAGCTACAAAGTGACTCTTCACTATTGTTAACACATCGAATTACAATTTAAAAATTTTGTTTTTGTTTCTTTTTGTGTGCGCGGAGAGAGGAAAATCGGAAAACCCGGAGAAGCCTTTGACAGCGGTATATATTGTAAGCCGTCGGTAACAAAGAATATAAACCCCCAAAATGGGACAAAATAAAAACAAAAGCAATAATTATCAAGCGTCCATTTATGCTGAGCCGATTTCAAGGAATCTTCAAAGGCAACATAAGGCTTATTAATATGTACCGTTCAAATTAATAAAGACCTTACGAAACCACGACGGCGACACCACGCAAACTCACTAAAAATCAATCCGCAGTTAAAAAATTACTTCGTGATTATATAAATCGACAAGTTCAATTTGTATAATGTAGCCGAACTACCGGCCCGCGTGTTGAATTTGTAGAGAAGGCTTCTTTAAAGTTCAGATAGAGAAAGGAAAATTCAGTCACGTGCCAGTCGCGTTCTCTTAAAAATAAAACCCACCATGAAGTATATACCATGTTCTTCGTACTGTTTAATACTCCGTGAAATTCAAAACTATACATTAAAGTTTAACACACGTGCACACATACTGTTGCCATGGCACCCTTTTTCTCTTTTGACCCTGGCGCTGATCAAGCCAGTACCGTGTGAAAAACTCGACGGGCCAAGGATAACAAATTCCTTCGTGCGATCGCGCCGAAATTGACACGAACGACGAACGTCCACTATATATCAAATCATAAAGGACGGACCATTTAATTTTAGTGGTAGAGGGGGGGAGGGGGGTGGGTGGGTGGGTTGGTTACTATTTGCAAGAATTTTTTTTACCAAAATGCTTGAATTTTTTTTCACGTGCTTTCTTGTGCACGAGTTTTTTTCTCTTAAATTTCTTCTGCAGGAAATTTTTTTTGGTAATTGCCCAACCCCTTCCCCCACAAAAATTAAATGGTCAATCCCTAACTTCTTTTTTAAGTACACCCGAAACTAGTGAAGTTTTGTGGAATAAAAAAATACAGTCAAACCTGTATTGTTGATGTCCCAAAATTTTGTTCCCATAAAAACTGCCTTTGTTTCCGTAAAAACTGCCTCGCTAAAAGAGCATATGACACGAAATTTTTTTCTTCGGTTTCTTGTAGTTCAATATGTATAAAAAACGATTTCACGCTTTTACAGTGCTTGAATTTTCTAAAAAGCCTTTTTTTCGCCTTCAAAATACGCGCTTTTCAGCCTAAAAAGTGTCCCGGAGACTGGAATCTAGTTTAGCCCACGCGACGCAATTATGACGTCAGTACGTGTACATCGGCCATGTGAGTTCTATAACAAAATAATGTTGACCTCAAATCCTCAATGTTGAGCGATTTGAAGGATTCGTCGACGTAGGAATTGACTGAAGGCTACATGGAAGAAGAAGAGAAACCAGGAGAAGAAGTGTAGGTTGTTATTGGCGAGATCGAACGAATAATACGAAGAAGAACCGGTCGCTTACTCTGGGTGTTCATGTAAACAGTGCTGGAAAACCTTTGCAGGCACCCTCGAGGTTTTTGTTTTCAAAAGAATACCACTACTACTTGCTTTCGATGGCTCAGTCGAAACAATATGCTAAATTCTGTACTGAGAAACACAACAGTCTTGTTTTCGTGGCTCAGGGATAAAAATGGAAAGCCACACCGGCAATGAGGAACGAGTGAATATGGGTGAGTAACACTAACAACAAAAATGAATACAATCTCTAAAACACTGTTACATTTCATCCATTAGCTAGAAATACATTTGTATTTTATGAAATAAATTAACCCATTACTCTGTACTAAAATATAAGCAATTGTCTCAAATTTGCATTTCACATGGTTTTCCTTCTCTCTCTCTCTCTCTCTCTCTCTCTCTCTCTCTCTCTCTCTCTCTCTCTCTCTCTCTCTCTCTCTCTCTCTCTCTCTCTCTCTCTCTCTCTCTCTCTCTCTCTCTCTCTCTCTCTCTCTCTCTCTCTCTCTCTCTCTCTTATATCACTATTTTCCCTAAGTAAATTCCCTGTTGTTGAAAAAAATAGTTATTATTTTAGCCGTGTCCACATAATATTCCCTGCATAAGGCCTGGGGCTTATATGCCACCAACAATAATTTGAACATGTAGACACAAAGGTGGCAAATGATAGTTCTATATATACCAATTATTATTTATTGTGCTAACCTTATCCAGCTTATTAAATGTTGAAACAAAGAGTTGTTTTGATTGAGGAAGGTTGTATGATTGAAACTCTGACTTATTTGTGCTATTACCCTTATTTTCATCTTGTCTGTTGGAAATGAAGATTTCTCAGAGCAGCTTGTAACATGGTTGTTTTCGAATACTTGGGCTGGGACAAAACTAGACCCATACCATCTTGTATACAGTACATGTATATGCCACTGACCATTATAATAATTCAATTTAAGATTGAAAGCCACTGATCGCATGGCCTGGGTATTCCACTGCACAAGCAAGAGAACAGCATGGCCTTTACACCAGGCTGAAGTGAAAGTTTTGCTTGATATGTACATGTAAATGACAATAAACAAATAAAAATCATCTTTTTATCGCCCAGATACTTCTTATTTCATCAGAATAAAAAAAAAACACTCGACCTTTGGGGGACAGGGAAGTAAACCATTATGATATGAGGACATTTCACAAAACAGATGAGAAATACAGATTAGTGTTTTCTTCTATGGGGCACTGCTCGAAGACAAGCATGATATATCTAAGGTTTATTTCCTGGGGATAGGGGTTTGGTACTACCAAGGGCGTTTGAATAAAAAATGACCCGTCAGGAGTTATTCTGGGTTTTAAGCCAGAAAATATGGTGACAGGAAATATGCTTAGGCGTAAAACATGATGTGAGCCAAACTCACAAAACAGGTCTCTAGTATCTTTTTGGAGTTCCCTTCAAAATTTCTAATGACCACTACTGTCCTTTTTATGTGGGAGCCCCTCACCCTATAGGGTATATGTCTGGCCAATTCTTAGTTAGAATCCATGGGTACTCCCGACCATCATGCATTACAAGATATATAGGTTACGGCAAGTGTGGCCCCAGCGGTTATGGAGTTTGAGCATCATCTTTAGCTTTGCAATGTGGTGTCATGAGTATTGTGAGAATGTGTGGAGTAATTGGCATGAAAAATGGAAACCTTTTAGGGTTAATGGTCCCCAAGTAAGTATAAGACAAACTCATATAGCTATTTGTCCATTTGAAGCACCCTGTAATCTTTTCTAAATATCCCTTTGTGCTATTGGTGTACTTGCAACACTGTGACTGCTGTTGTGGACACAAAACCATTAACCAAAATACTGACTAAAACCATTTAATAAATAAAACCATTTTGAAGGATAATATAAAGATGCACACTCAAGATTTATACTTGTTAGTACTTTTAACACTATAAAGATTAGGACCTACAGTGTACTCCTTTGCAGCTGTAGACAACTAAATTGGACACAACTATTATAAAAAATATACAGATTTAGGCAAGGTACAATAATTTTAATAGGAAAGAGAATTGTTTGAAATCCCTATACTAATGGAAGTATCTCCTGAACCAGAATATTTTCTGCAGACAAATGAAGGAAATAATTCTGAAAAGCACCTTGTTTAGTCTAATTAAATATGGCAGTGTATACTGTTTTGTCATACTATATTTAAGAAGGTTTTCGATTTATATAATGAGTATAAACAAGATGCATGCTTTTTGGGTTTTTTATTATTTTTTAGTCTGAACCAGACCCAACATGATTAAACCAGATCTAGAAAGAATCCTCATAATTCAACACCGCACCTTCGCTAAAATTATCTCATTTCCAAGCGGGCTTCTTCGTTTGTGGATCCTACGTGAGATAGCGATCAAAGTGTGCATGCCAAGTCGCCGCGAGTCGAGCTATAAAGAAGCAGTGTGGCATGTGGTTGCTCTCGGATTCGAAGAAGTCTGTACGGTTTTGTTGGAGAAATCGAACTCAGTTTACTATACCTGTCGGATAGGAAGAAAAGTAATGTACTGTTTGGTCCGAAGTTATGAATTGCTAGAGCAAATTGTCTTTTAGGCGCTCAAGCCAAGCATTTTTTTTCAGTCTTTCGGTCTTTCCTCTCTTTCCGCTATGTTTGTTTTTAATGTGGTGTACACGTTTTTACGTCACAGGGAATGTCACGTGACTTTTTGGCCGCGCGATGTACTCATGCGCAGTAAGCGCATGAGGTAGAAAATGGGTTGCGTTTCTTCGTCTTTTTGTCACATTAGTGCATGCAAATTTATGCACGCATGTATTATTACTAACCGGGTCGCAGGTCACATAAACATTCTACAAAAATGGCTGCCGCGCTCGGCATGTGCTTGGTTTTCAAAACCATAGTTTTGTCTTGTCGGAATAATAACACACATTCAAAATACTCAAAATGGAAAAAGAAAGCTTTAAAGAATACTCAGAAGCCGCTGTAGTGGAGAAAAAGGAGAGCTGTAAGCGACGAAATCTTGCTTCAAGTTTTATCAGTGCGGGGCGATCAAATCCGAAGAAGCGGAGTTTTAAAGAATTTTCAAGCAGGCGAGGGACTTTACCATAAAATAAATTTCATTTTTCGGTGAGAATTTATGTTGATACCAATTTGTGATTGACTTTTTCTTTGTGTCATACTTGTTATTCTAGACCGAGAAAAAGTTGCTTTTGTGAGCTTTTGTGCACTCTAAACACAGAGTCAACGGACTGTCGCGTAATACAGTTTTTGAGAATTGCTAAAATTGAAAAATAACCCGGTCGTTTACTGATTTTAAGGATCTTTTAAAAGTATTCTTTTCAAATGTAACAGAAAGCAGTCACGGTTTGGGAAACATTAGACGCAAACTTGTTCGAATGTTTTCTTCATGAAGCCAGCCAATAATCATGGTATTAAAGGCACACTAGTAAATATAATTGAATTAAATAGCGCTTTCTGAAATAAAGTTTGCTTTCAAGACTTTTTGATTCGCGAAAACATTATGCGAATCATCTTTACGGATAAGAATGGCATTCTATATACACAAGAAAAGTCGGAAATTTTAGAAAACACTAGATATAATAAAGCAGGTTGCTGAATTTAAATATTACTTTGTGATGTTTATAATATAATTCGCAGACGCCAGGGCTGCGCGCTGCAATGAGGATAAATAAATCGCCAAGCCTTCCGGAAGCAGAAAATCACTGAATTCTGATAAGCGTTTAACTCTTTTATTCAAGGGAAAGACATTTTCATTCAAGGAAATACGAGTTTCATTAAAAAGTTTTGACCTTTAGAACAAATATTTTGGTACAAGCAGCGCACGATCGAATTACATTCCACACGAAATTTGCATATATGAAAGAAGTGTATTTGCGACAACACTTTGAAAAAATTGTGAAGCCTGGAAAAAACTAATACATGGCAAAATCAAAGCAGTTATTTAAAGAACTAGCTTTATAGAAAAATTTCATTTCAATTTGGACTTGAAATCAAACGGGGGGGTCATGATGTGTCACGCAATATTTATTTTTATTAAAATGTTTCACCAATTTATAGCACTCATCACCGATTACATGTATTTTGGAAATCCGGGCAGGAGAAGGGGTCTCTGGGCTTGGAAATCCAGGCGGGAGAGAGGGGGGAAGGGGTCAAACAATCTTGCCATCCGTCTGTGGGGGGGGGGGATTCTTTCTGGAATAACCCAATGTAATAGAAATAATTCACGGTTAACGTTTGGGAAGTATTACACTAGTGTGGGTTTGATCAGAATCAATAAATTAAATATTCAAAGTGACTACAGAAAAAATTGGTAGCTTCAGTCAACGTGTCTTAGAGTCTCATGCGCTTGAGTATAGGCTATATGTTTAGCCTCTTGTTAGGCTAAAAAAGCGTATTTTGAAGGCGAAAAAAAGGCTTTTTCGAAATTTCGAACACTTTAAAAGCTTGTAGTCGTTTTTTATACATATCAAACTACAAGAAACCGAAGAAAAAAATTTCGTGTCATATGCTCTTTAAGTGGACGCGGACACTTAAGCCCCGGTCAAACGGTGCATGATAGTCGATGATAGTCGATGATAGTTGATGATAGTTCAAACTCGCAATTCCGTTTGAACACGAACTGTCATCAACTATCACGCGCTATCATCGACTATCATGCACTTTGAACATGTTCAAAATCATCATGATAGTTGATGATAGTTTTGTTCGTTTGTCCGGGCGCATGATAGTCGATGATAGTTTTTCGGCCAGTTCTCGTCGTTCTCATTTTTTCTCCGTATCCATTCTCTTGTCTCGGCTCCTACCTTTGAACAATGCTCCATCAAATTATCAGTACATTCCTCCAATAACTCTAAAAAAAAACAAGCTGCCGCTTTTTTTTCGCTCACAGAACTCTTATGTTTTTAACGTGGCAGGCGACTGAGAAGGAGCTCGCGCTACTTTGCTCGCGTCACTTTTGACCAACTATCATCAACTATCAAGCGCCCGTTTGATCTCAAGCATGATAGTCAATGATAGTAGATGATAGTTGGGATCAAACTAACTATCATCGACTATCATGCATCGTTTGACCGGGGCTTTACATTGAATAAATGGTCATTTCTCAACGTCAAAACCTGATCTGTACTAAATTAAACGAACACTTAAGATGAAACTCTTGCCACTGATAATGAAATCCAAGTTTCCTTTTTTCAATTTGACGTGTCTTATCCTTACTAGAGTGAAAAGCAAGGAAAAAGACGTTTTGCGGCGGCTCATTGTAGCAATTCAAAATCAACGCGAAAAATGATAGCACGATTCAGCATGAAGGGGGACAGTGATATTCTCATTATCACAGCAAAGATCCTGCATATCTCGGTGTATTGAGTGGACGCCCTATTCGGACTGCAGAGCGCAGAGGAACGAAGGAGAGAAAATGTCATACAGGCTATATAGGGTGACAAAAAGCATTTAAAATCAATGGCTGCTGATAATTGCAGAGATAAAAAAAATAACTAAAAAATAATTGCGGAGATAACGCATCTGACGTTCTCTGCAAATGCAAAACAACTACGTGAAATTACCAAATTCGAGGTTTTGAAGAGAACGCGAACGTATGACTGTGAATTTTCCTTTCTCTATCTGAACTTTAAAGAAGCCTTTTCTACAAATTCAACACGCGGGTAGTTCGGCTACATTATACAAATTGAACTTGTCGATTCATATAATGGCGACGTAGTTTTATAACTGCGGATCGTTTTTTAGTGACGTTTGCGTTGGTGTCGCCGTCGTGGTTTCGTAAGGTCTTTTTTAATTTGAACGGTACATATTAATTAACCTTGTATCGCCTTTGAAGATTCCTTGAAATCGGCTCAGCATAAATGCCTGGACGTTATCGGGAATTAAGAGAGCCTTTTTTTCCCGGACCGCGTGAGACGTGGCACATGATGAAAAATTTCCCTACCCTCATGTTTAGCTCAAAGATAGCCCATGGTGAGTCAATAAATGTGGTGGTGTTTTTTTGCTCAAATCTATTTTTCATTTCTAGAAAATCTCAAAAACTCTAACGGTCCCCAATCGCCATGAAATAGCCGAAATAAGAGCGCCGAATATGAGCACAATACAGGTTCTCATTAAAAGCGCACAGGGAAGCAAGACTTTCCCAAATTTGAACAATTGTGTAGGAGGCATTAACAAATGATTTAAGCTAATAACAGGTTTTGTAGTTACATTTCTAAATTAACGGCAAGTGTTTGAAAATCGCTCATATTTCATTATTTAAAAATTGCATTTTGGAGCAGTTTTTCAAGAAACATTTTCCCTATGCGGTATAACTCAGAATTGCTTTAAATTGCGGTTTTGGAAACGTGGATATAGTGCTCCTTTTAAAGAAACTAAAAAACGTTTGGGCCTCTTAACTGCTGCAAAGAAAAAGCTCGTGTCATTTCGAGGAAATCACAACATCGACTTGTCAACAACCGCAAATAATCGAATATTGAAGCCAAAATTCCGACGAAAACTTATCGCTTTACGCCATACTAGATCAGAGACATAGTATAACGAGCTTACCTTGCATAACCAGTGGTTAAAGGTTGGTTTTCATCCCTATTTTCGTTTCAAATGGCCATCTTTATCAAATCACGCAATCAGTAAACCTTGCCGAAGACACTTTCTGGAAACATCGTATTTCTCGACAGTTCCAACCATATTTCAGCTTCCATACAGCTAGTTATCCAAGAGTCTTGTTTTCACAGTAAAAACTTTTGATGTTTTTACTGTTTGAGTGGCAGACGATCAAAGCTTTCACATTCGAGGAGAATGTCCCAACGATGGCGCGTCAACTAACATCGATATGCAAATGAGTTGTTTCATTTGCATGTCACGCAACGACATGTTACACGCTTTTTTGAGCTATTTTGAAAAAAATAGCTCATTAGCAGGCGCAAAGGTTGGTTTGTGATGTTAGTATGTTTGTTAGTTTGTTTGTTTGTATGTATGTCTTGGGTTATGTCACACCAATCAGATTGCCTCTAGTATGTACACCGTGTACTATGTCAGCCAATCAAATTTTCGCTTCTAAAATGGTATTACTGAAGGTCAAAGAAGGGCACTTGACATGAATTGAAAATCAGCCATCTTGAATCTCCGCGATTGTTGCCGCAAACACTAAAAGTGTAAAGTTTCGAAAATTTGTTGCTTGGGAACTGTTCTCTAATCCCGACTGGCTTGCTAACCTGGCAATATCAAGGACATTTATTCGGAAATACCGCCTATAATGTGCCCTATGCATGAATGGTAGAATGGTCTTCGGGGGATGAGACGTCCAAAAAATGTGGACTGCGGTTACGTTCATAGGTGAGCTTATACTGAAGTATGAGTATAGTTTTATTGCAAAAACGGCAAGCCGATTTCAAATAATATGATGCGGAACATGAATTGTATGTTTCAAGCCTGGGTTTCAAGAGATTACTATTTAAAATTGGATTTTTTTTGTCAGACACGCTGTCTGCACGTGAAAATGTTGAACTTTGTCCTTATAGAAACTTGTCCGTGATGCATGGAGTTCAACAGAGAAAATGTAATGCAATTAATCTACAAGTTACAGTATGTAAAACGTTTATCTTTCTTTGAATTAATGTGAGCTGATGTGTAGGTTATTAATTGTATGCCTCAAGCGATTACTAAAAGCGAGAAGCGACTGTATTTTGTATGAGCAGTCACGTTGTGTGCACGTGCAAATATTGAACTTTGTCCTTATAGAAACTGGTACGTGATGAAATTCAACATGTTTTCGAGAAAACGTAATGTAATTAATTTATATGGTGCGTTAAAAAACGCCTGTTTAAAAAATATTAGTTGCAATTTACTAGGAACAAGCAAAATTCATTTTGGATGCGCTAAGTTTCTGCTGGTCGACATTACAGGAAAAGGTGTTTGGTTCCAAATGTTAACCTCAACAATGTTCGTGTAAGTAATTCAATTAGCTTGTGGTTTTGAGTCGAAAACAATTTAATCTAATTAGTTCTGTTTCTATTTGCACGACTTTTTTGTGGAGAACAAAAACAGTTGTTTAAATTATATTAGTTCCAATTTACTAGGAGACTACTTATATTCATTTTTCATGCGTTTAGTTTCTGTGAAAGACTTTTCTGGTTGACATTACAGAAACAGGTGGTTCAAAGAATTTTCGTGTCACTAATTTAATTAGCTTGTGGTTTGGAGTTGAAAACAATTTAATTTAATTAGTTTGCGTCTTCCAGGCCAAAGGAACCTTTTCCACGTGTCTTTTGTCAATAATAAAAGAAACCTTTAAAAAAAGACTAGATACAAATTTCCAAGAAATAATAAGCCTTCAATTTGGATGCATCAAATTTATGTGCAGGACTTTTCTGGTTGACATTTAATTTAATACACTCATTACTGAAACAAGTTGCTCATTTCACTGGGACCGTAGTTTCGTCAAAAAATAACTCCGGAAATCCCGTGAAAAAAAGCTAGCCGAGAAACGAGAAACGGGACCTAGTTGGTTATCTCGGTATTTTTTTTGGTAGTGGGCGGGCCGGAGGATTTGAAAAACGTATATGTGCAAGCGGTTATTTGTGCGAGTTAACTTCCGCTGTTTTGTTACTTTCACCATTTCATATCATTTAGGTAATTTTCAAAATAGCTCATGCACGCAATGCGTGCCTATGTTTATGGCCGCAGTCTGTTACGTTTAGAGCTATATTTCGCGGATTAGCGGAATTGCCGTGTTCAACCCCACAAGGGGGAAAAGGGCCATGCGATCGAAAAGCCGCAACGATCAAGTCGCATATGAGAATTTATCTAAACTCTGGCCACGACATCGAGACACCCGCCTAGATGAAAGATGCAATTCTCTCCTCCGGTGGAGTGTCGGCGGTTAACGTTAGTCTATGTGAATCAATCGCAGCTCCCAATATGCCATCCTTGAAGGTCGAGGGTATCAGTTAGCTAAACAATGTATAGTACAACGATGACGGAATTCGGGTGTGGAAGGCGACCGTATGGTACTGGCCCTGGAAAAGTTTTAAAGATCCAGTATCCATCTCCGTCGGAGCTGCCCATTCTCACTACCAATCAACCACATTCAAGCACCTTTACTGCAATCAAGCCACGACGAACAAAAGTGCTGCCACAAGTAGATGATGATCAAGTGAAGCAGGACACACCCATCGCTGAAGACAACCTCGCAAACGCAGAAGGGGCATTGTTTGCTTGTCCTGATGAGGGTTACACGCGGACATTCCTGCGGCATTCTTCAATGCAGCATCACTTGGATTGCGGCAAACATGAAAAAGCTCTAGAGCGCGAGACGTTATTGGACAGAGCTGCAATGGCTTAAGCAGAGAGGCTGGAAGGGCAGACCCCTTCAGTACCGGAGGTTGCTGTAAACACACGACCGGATTCTACAGGTGATACAAACAGAAACCTGACGATGGGCTGGGCACTAAAGGCGGGTGCCACGCGAAGGAGCAGATTCACGTCCAGCCAAAAGACTTATCTAACTGCGAAATTCAAACTAGGGTAGCAATCAGGTCACAAAGCAGATCCTGCGTCGGTTGCAAGGGCGATGGTGAGTGCCAAAGATGAAAGTGGAAACCGCCTGTTTACAATTGAAGAGTTTCTCACTGCAAGTCAAATTGCCAGCTTTTTTTCCCGCCTCTCTGCGAAAAAGATCCTTCACGACAACGATGACGAACAGTTTGACGATGATTTGCACAACGCAGCTAACGAGGCGAGAATTGAAGAACTTACAAATGTGGCTGTGCAGCATCTGGCACTTAAACACCCTATCATTTATGATTCTTACAATCTCTGTGAAATGGCAGCGAAGACTCTGCAAGTTGAAGAGCTTTTCAATTTCAGTACTAATAGAGATCTGTATGTATTTTAACATTGATATCACGGACATATCCGTGCATCAAAAACATCCCTATGTGAACAGGATAAAAGAACTTTGTCTCAGCTGCGTCTGCCTTTACTAATATAAGATCGACGTTGCCGAACTTTGGTCAGTGTATGGGTTCACTAACCTCTTAACTGCCACTGTTATGTTCACTAAGACGCTTTTGGGTTGGAGATCGTTGCCATGAAAGCACGATTCATGAGTCTCGGTTTTGACTTGGTTGTACATGCAACATGCAAGTCGTGAAGTTTTCAATCCGGCGTCACCCGAGCAATTGTCTCTGACGTTACACTAAGACGAATGACAATTAAATTGAAGTACGCTCATGTTTGTTAACTGTCTAGTGTCGGCATTATACAGTACTGTCTGATAGTACTGAAGTTCCACTCGCGTCACTCCAGTGAGCAGGTTTCAACATTCAAGTCCAATGCGCGCTTACAGGTTATGAGTAAGGAGATACTTGCCGTTCACGTACTGCTAGAAGGTAGGAGTGTTAGAATACATATTCAATGATCCGCTCTTCAAAAAATGGCTGCGCATAAAAATCGGGTGTTGAAACGTGTGAAGTGCGAGTGGAATGCACGTGAAGTGCGCGAGACGCGGTGCCCGTCAATTTGCAAGTGCCTGCGATTTCGAAGAGCGTGTATTGTATTGATTGTTGCATTAGGAGCGTCCTCACTTACATGTTCAGACGTACTGTTACTACTGCCATTTCGTGTCTCCGAATAGTTCGCGTTCAGACTTACAATATAGCCTGTTCCAGGAATTCAGACAATGGGAAAGACCCACATAATAGGGGAATGGCGTGTAAAAATAGCGAGCAAAGCAGACGCGATGAGAGGGGGCGCGGTCCCCTTACTGTTATTTCGCCATTCTATATATATATTATACTTTCGCGCTGTTCCCCAATTCTGGGCACCCATCCGGAGCACCTGGAACAAGATAGACCTACCTCTGGTGCGTGAGTGGACACTGTACCTGGGAAGTGCCGCTGGTGTGAACGCGGCGTCCGAGGAAGGTTGCCATTCAAATCCTTGAACTTTGCACCGCATTCGAGCCCTCTGGTACAGGCTACTAACACACCATAAAGAATAATTAACTGAATATTGAAAGCTTCCTCCGAAGAATCCGGAAGGCTACAAGACGACTAGGGCGTTGTCCATATCCTTCCAGTATAGAAGCAACACGCAGAGTGCAATTTTGTTACATATTCCGTAACCAGTTAAAAGAGGTTAGAGCCCTGCTTGAATTTCCGAACTTGTTGTAGTCCGTTATAGCGTTAGTAGTTGTGGTATCATCGTATCTTATATAAACCACTGCGCAAGTGAATATATTTCCGAAATTTAATAAACCATTGGTTTGTTAAACAGCTGATAAAAATGTTGTCATCGTTTACTTAGAGTGGACTTAACTTCATTTATTTCATTTATATGTGGTGAATACCAAAAATTAATCTGCACAGCGGGGGTTCAGAGGGTTTGTGTTCACTTGTATGTTTTTATACCAAGACAGTTTTCAAAGCGTTGTGGGTCAGTTTAGTGTTGCCAATAGACGATTTCTTTCACAGTTCGTTCATAAGGGGTAATAAATTCGTATTCTTTAATAAACAGCTGCAGCATAAAACTGAAGATGTAATGGTAGAAGAAAAGAAAAATACGAAAAATGCCAGTTTTGCTGGGAGTCCTGTGACCATGCTGTGTACGCAGTCTCGTTGCGTGACATGAACGGCTCATGATCAGTTACTTGTTTCGTTTTGAACTGCCAACTTTGTTAAACTCACTTGCCACTATAGACACTTCAAACGTTCAAATCATCACGCTTTATTTTGCAATCAAGTCCAATGTATATAATAGCTGAATGGAAGCTGAAATATGGTTGGAACTGTCGAGAAATGCGATGTTTCCGAGAAAGTGCTTTCGGCAACATTTACTGATTGCGTGATTTGATAAACCTGCTCGAGCGAAGATGGCCATTTGAAACGAAAATAGGCATGAAAACCAATCTTCAACCACTGGCTATGCAAGGTAAGCTCGTTATACTATGTCTCTGATCTAGTATGGTGTAAAGCGATAAGTTTTCGTCGGAATTTTGGCTTCAATAACAGCAAGCGTTATTCGATTATTTGCGGTTGTTGACAAGTCGATGTTGTGATTTCCTCGAAATGACACGGGCTTTTTCTTTGCAGTAGTTAAGAGGCCCAAACGTTTTTTAGTTTCCTTGAAAAGAGCACTATATCCACGTTTCCAAAACCGCAATTTAAAGCGATTCTGAGTTATACCGCATAGGGAAAATATTTCTTGAAAAACTGCTCCAAAATGCAATTTTTAAATAATGAAATATGAGCGATTTTCAAACACTCACCGTTAATTCAAAAATTTAAGTACAAAACCTGTTATTAGCTCAAATCATTTGTTAATGCCTCCTCAGCAATTGCTTAAATTTGGGAAAGCCTTGCTTCCCTGTGCGCTTTAAACGAGATTAGTTCTTGTACTCATATTCATCGCTTTCATTTCAACCATTTCATGGCGATGGGGGTCCGTTACAGGTTTTGAGAATTTTCTTGAAATCAAAAATAGTTTGTAGCTATGCCACCGCAAATTTTTAGTATGATTAGTGGACGATAAAATTCGAAACCCTGCTTTGGGAAGTAATTTTTTTGGTAATTTTTTCTTTTTACTTTTTGGCATTTTATTTTAATTTTTCGATAATTTGTTACCCGCGACTTTTACCCGCACCCGCACCCGCACCCGCACCTGTTACCCGCACCCGCACTTATCACCCGCACCCGCACACGCGACTCTCAGTCGCGACTCGCGACCCGCGACAAAAAGTGCTACTCTATGTGCTTTATAGATTTTCTTCTCTTGCGCGCGCGCTCGTGCATGACGAAGCATGGCGTTGCGACATGAATTGCGTGCGCAGTAAGGATGCGCATAAACAATTAGCGCGAACGTCCTTAATCCGCTTCCGTGAAACATATTGGCCAGTTTGAATAGGTTGTGCCTGAAGAATACCGTTCAGAAGGACGTCGGACACCTTATGAAGACTTATATAACGTAATGTCGACACTTAGAATTTTATTTTCAATAAATTTTTAAGTGTAAAAAAGAAAAGCTAAAATCCCCCACTCAGGATTGAACCTGCAATCTCAGCTAGCCTTAGGCTTAGATAGCCTACCGTACCACTATACCACTGTACCACCTAGCTTCTCGGGTTGTTCAGGCCTAAATCTAACTATATAAACTGCTACCCATAACATCAACTGAAAGCTAACCAGTTACTCCGTTATATAAGTTTCAATAAGGTGTCCGACGTCCTTCTGAACGGTATTCTTTAGGCTTAACCGTTTGAATAGTCCATTAGATTCAAAAGTGTAGCTTGGCGTCTGCGCCTGATTAACAAAATAACACTTCATCGGGGGAGGGGCGGTACTATTGTTCTATATGCAAATCAAGACGGTGGGAGGGTCCAGTGCGTTAAATTAATAGATCGGGATAACGCAGGATAGCGGCGAAAAGAACTACTTAAACGACTTGGAGGGCTATGCACAGAAAAAAATGAAATGAAGTTGAATTTTAGATCTGAGAAAAACATTTTGGAAAGCACCACTAACTCTTAAATTCCCCTACATTTTTTTTTTTCGCAAACTTTTCTTTAAGGGAGGCCGGAAATACCGAATACTGCATGCATACAGACAATCAGGATAGGCCACCAAACAAACTTTTGAGATAAAGAGGGATATTTTGTGCACGGTTTATTTCCGGTTTGCCCAATTTACCCAGTATTTTTATTTCCTGTGAGCTGTGCGTGCTCTTTCAGCTGTCGCGTGCGTCAATGCGTGACGAATGCACCTCGCGAGTTAAATATTGAAATTTAGCACAAGCGCGCCAATGAGAAAATTAAAGACGCGCGCACGCAGTTCACAGGAAATGCTTGCATACATGAAGTACCGAGCCTAAAAATACTTTCAATTTAGAGGTGCTGCCTATTGTAGCTGAACGCAATATAACAGGGCGTTTAACAGAAAGCAACCGAACACGTTTAATTCCATCATGGCGGCGAGCATGTCTTTGTTTTGTCATGCGCACGTCGACTCTAGGCATGCAATGCGTGTTTACAATACTGCCTGTGGCGATTTAAGGCGGGACTGAATTTGGATGACATTTCAAGACGTTTAAAGAAAGGGAATACCAGTTGATTCCCACACAAGAGCACCCCAGGTTACTAGTGGACTATTTTGGTGTCCATTAATTAATTATTAACTACAAATTCTAATTTTAAAACTTCATTAAATCTTCGATATTTCTTATTTCTCTAAATTTTACTAATCTTTTGAGAAAAAACTTTTTCCTCCCAAACATACCCAAACATTTACAAAACACTCCATATTACATAGATTCATGTGATTAGCATGGGTGTTTTAGATTGTTTGAAACGTGAACGAGATATTTCCATTAAAACCATGTTAAGTTTCGGAAAAATGGCCTTCACGTTAAGTCCCGCCTTAAGCTTGTGCAAAGTCGCAAACCCCTAACGAAGATGTCATTAAAATTGTGGCCGCCAGTGTTCCATTGTTTGCTACAGGTAGACCGCGAGTATTCTTTTGAGCGCTTCTTAGATGATCACTAAAAGGTTCACATAGACTTCGACTAGTTTCCCTGATGTACAGGAGAGAGCAACGACGACAGGAGATGCAGTATACCCCTTAAGGTTTTTGTCGGATTTTTTCAAGACCATTTATTGTTGGTACCTATTGTCCTTAGTAGTTGTTTGGTTACCTTTTGACACATTATGGTAAAGTTTGGCGACAACTGATTGCTAGGGTAAAAAGATATAACGTCATAAGTAGCATGTGGTCAAGCCAATTTTTACTAAAAAATAGTGTTTTTCACCTTTTTGAGGTGAAAATAAAAGTATATAAAATGCTACCAAAAGCAGCAAAATGTTTAATTGTATCATATTTTGCAACTCTAGCAAAAATATTTGCAACTCCCTTTTTTTTCTATAAAGTTGATTTTTTTAGTAAAATCCAAGAGTTCGTCTCGGTACGCCTGTTTAAAGTGTCTTGCTCGGAATTAGTTTTGATGAACAAAAATTCTGGAAATTTTGAGTATACTTGCAGTTCTTTTTTACATGTAGGTGGGAACGTGTAGTATGCAAAGTCTGTAAGTGCGACAGCCGCTGCATCATTCGGTTTTAGGAAACCACATGAATCCAGCTGTGGTAATAAGGTTCAAAACTTTAGAAAACCTTAGATTGACATGTATAGCCTCGCAGGCAATTTGATGGATATACATGTACACAAAAGAGAAGGAAACACCAAATATTAACCAATCGCTCTGTATTCTGCTGTCACAGGCTCAGGAACTAAAAAAAAAATAGCTAAGTAGTGCATGACCAGCCGCATAGCATAGAAACGGGCGCTATATTTTATTCTACATAATCTAGCGTTGTCTATTGTTTCAGAATCAGATCAATAAACACCTAAGAAAAGCGAAATCCAGCTGTTGTAAAAACCAAGTAAGAGATACCCTGTGACATCAGTTCAAATCTTGAATCACTGTGACCGCGCGGGAACTGGGACCAAACAGAACAGTTCATTGTCCTAAATGGTTTCCAGTTATTTACTCACCAAATTGGATACATTGCATTACTTCTGATTTCGGTTGCCTAATCCTCAAGCTTAGAATGCACGTACAGCAGCTACATTGTATGTGGTTGTCATAATGGCATCGATTTGACAGTGACACAAACAACCTACTTGACAGGATTCGTAGTTTGGCAGATGAAACTGTACGACTGGTAAACCTTGTGCCTTCTTCAATTGAACACAGACGCAAACATAAACACAGTTTATCTCTTGAACAGGTAAGAATGATTATCTATGCATTCATTAAGATTAATGCACCGTTGCAATTCAAGGCGCCACAGTACGTAGATGAGAAAATCGTTACGCGTCTTGAGAGAAATGGCTCAGTAATATAAACAAACACTTTGGAAATATCTGCGACGGTGAAAAACAATACAAACGCTCCGTATCCTTGTGGATCTAGTCAGAATTTTTTTTATATAACTATACTACGATGTAACTAATCAAGCAGGGCTGACTGTACAACTTGAATTGGATTATGTGTATTCTGACTGTCTAATATTTCGTCAGGCACCCCTTGAATTATTCAGATAATAAAAATGACTACAGAAAAAAACGATCGATACAATTGAAATCGCCAAGAAACAACATTATTCGACTACAATGGAATATTAGTATGTGATAGCTAAATGCCCCTGAAGCTCATTTGTGAGTTTGGTGGCATCGGCAAAACTATATGAGCGATTTCTAACATTCGAAACAGTGAATCTTCAACACAAATAATGCAAATTATTGTACTATGCGGATAAAACGATGTGTAGTCGTATGTAACAAAACAAAGCCTCGCTTCAGTTTCCCATCATCTAATCATATTCTCAAACTGGACTGGTTCACGCCGTAAGATAAACACGTAAATCATAACACATGATTCCGATGGCTGCTATTTTTAGCTGGTTTATATTAAAATATCTGCAAAACTGTTTTTGGGAAATAAGGTCTTGAATAACTCGCGACTGTAGTATGTAGAAGCGTGTTTACGTTGTCATACTACATTCGTCAGACATTCCAAGATCTGAACATTTGTTGAACCATCAATAGCGACAAGTTCAAAATTATTTGCATTTTTTCCAAGTTTCTATTCGAACGGTCATTACGAGAAAGAAGGGCTGCTCGGTGGGGTGTAATTTTGATGGTGACACTTTAGGATTTTATCCTCAAAATGAAACATTAGAAATACGACTGTTTGATTTCGGGAATGCCAGAAAAGTGAAAAAGCTGCGAGGGTTTCAATAATTTCATGCGCGCTAATGTTCCATAAGCATTTTTGTTTGCCTGACCAGTTTTAGTGATTGCCTTATACAGTTTTTTTTTTCAGTCATATTTTTTCTTCTTTCAAGTTCTTTCATCTTTCATAACTGATCTGCAGTACAGTGTGTAGGTTAGTACAACAATAGTTCAGTATTTAAACTTCCTTGTTTTCTCGGAAAAAGCGAATTACAGTTATAAGAATATAAGTAATATGATGCTGACTGTCTGTTAGGTTTTGTTTAGAAAAGATAAGATAAGATAACTTAAATATTTCTAAAAATGTTTTATGGTATTCTGTGTACTTTGAAAGCAATATGTATTTTACGTTTACGTTTCTCCGAAGCACGGCACTGAAACAGTATGAAGCGATAGAAAATATTTATTAGTCCAATAACAGATACCAACCAGCAGCAACCGTAAGGAATGCTTTCAACTTCTGACATTTGTTGTTATGATATGTCATTATCATAAAAAGAAAAAAATTAACAGGATTCCTTATATAAAATGCCTCATTTGCAGCACGAATACTTAAAATTTGCAGTAAGAAAACAATGATAAAACTGGAAAAGAAAACAAAACAAAAAACAGCAATCTGCCAAGTAGACCAAGAAGCGTGCAACACATGATTCAATTTTCCGTTTATTTAGCCAGTGCGTATTAAAATTAACGTCTCCTATTTCGTAGACGTCTGCGCGCAGGCTATACTGATTAACCCTTTCACTCTCTAGAGCACATTCAAGAAAAATAACCCAATTTCATTTTGTAAAATATTGAAAACAAATGGTACCATGCAAAAGTACTGCTGAAGAGGTTTCATTTAAATGGTCACACCATAGGATTAGTTGACAGACTCAAAAATTAGAACTACACGACATGTCCCCATAATTGACTCTGGGAGTGAAAGGTTAAAATATTTGAAGTGCTTTCAAAATGAAAGCTGTAACGCAATACTAAATTGTGACGCATATATAAAATACAAATACAGTACAGTCAAATACAAGGCTTTCTCCCACCGAGAAAATCGTATCTGAACACACGAAGACACCAATTTTATCTTCACTTTGAATTGTGAAGATATCGATCCCTTCACGTTAGATACCATATTTGGCCGTATTAAACTTCAAATGACGTGAAAGGTGTTGTTGTATAATCTAACATCTAGAACTTTTTCTCGAAGATTTTTTAAATGCTTCGGAAATATTTGGTGAAATTGTCGGGAAAAGATTGGAAATGTTCATAGTATATACCTTCGAATAGTGTTCAGATAATTCTCGAAACTCTTCTGAAAATTGATTAAAACCTCGTAGTAAAACCTCGTAGTAAATACGTTTTATTCGAGTGGGGACTTGATTTGTTTTATTCCACCTTGCGTCCTACAGGCGTCTACTGTTAGGCGTCTATTACTTAGTTGTAACTACCGTATTTTAGTGGGTCATGTTGGATTTGACCTGCCACATTTCCCTCCATCCTAGGATTCCACCACCGGTTAACGCCTAACATGTTACGGCGCCCTTTGTACCTCAGCGCGCGTCCAGTCCTCGTCATTTTCTCCTTCTTTGGGTAAACTTTATCGGCTCCTATGTCCAGCAGCCTGCTTCCACAAATCTTTTTTAAAGATCAGGCCACCGAATTCTAAGTACATGTCGAAGGTATTTTTTGACTAGACTTGCGTGTTTGCAGTTTTTTGCTGGGACTTGCATGAATTGGGTGAGCAGTTTCCCTCCAAGATTTTGAGCCAAAAACAATTGTTTTGCATCTCCATGCCAGACAGGGCATTCATAGGAGGTGTTAATGTTAAGATGATGCGCTCAATTATAGTCCTAAACAGAACTCTGTTTGTTCAAAGTTTTGGTCATTTCTTATCCATCAGTAGAAACACTATTAAAATTTCAGCAGTGTCACCTGTACGCTCTTGCGTTCTGCACCACCCTGAACGTGTCATTTTATATCTCTTTTTTTTTTGGCAGATTAATAGGATCAATAATGATGTCTGGGAAGCTGGATCAAGTAGATATATGTGAAATTTTGGAAATGTTGAAATTTTTTCGTATTTCAACGAAAGGATTAAACAACGTGGATGAAATGAGAGCTAAGCTACGTGAATACTTAGAAGGGTCATGTAAAAGAAAGGTTGGAGAGGTACAGTGTAAGAACGGACCCATCTTTAGTGTTCTAAGTATTAGTGTTACGATCAGTTCATCGTGATTATCAAAGTGTAAAGAGAAGTGAAGGCTTCTCAATGCCTGGCAATCATCGGACTCAAATAACAGTGGATTGAATTTGACATCAATTGAATCTATTCCCTTCCACTATCGAACGCAAGTTAAACAAGCTACGGCAAATGCTATAGCAAAGTGTCTGGGATATATAGAAGTAGCTGAATTGCCTCAGATTGCTTCGTGGTATAAATTTTGATGCACTTACAGATATAATTAATTCTAAGATTTTGGATCGAGATAATACCCCGCGGTGTACAGAGATTAACTCGTTTTTAATGTTTTCATATTTAGACACATCAAGCTATTTCTGATGCTGGCTATTTAGATACCAAAAACCGAAAGAAGCTACAAAACCTTTACATAAAAACTGCAGAGTTCTTGGATCACCTGGACACTGAGTTTGTTGAAACATTGCAGAAAAGCTTGGGAGACATCAGACAAACTCTGGAAGAGAGAATGAAACAAGTAGAACCGAGGGATCAATATGTTGTCCTGGTTGCGGGTAAGATACTTTTAAAAGTGGATCGTCGTCTGTGTGCATACGACGAGGACAGTTAATGTACACTTTAAAGGCTATCAACAATTTCAATACAGCTGTATACTGATGTATACTAGTATAATTTTGTATTCGTCTGTAGTTTGAAACTATTTTTGTGTTTCTCTGATGGGAAACAACATTGTTCGGGTCGCATTTGCACTGTATTTGCAAGCTAAGGTTAAGGCTCCTAATTTGCATAATTCGTAAATACCGGTATTTCAAAGCGGCTTCATGGTCTTAAAACCACCTAGCAACACAATTTTTTTTTCATGATATTTAAGATTAAGTCTTTATTGTTCTATGGCTGCAAGGAAATTGCTGTAGGACGATCCACTTTTGGTTGAGATTAATTTTTGTGAACCCATTTTTCCTGTTTTATTACAAGCCGTGAAAGTGGGTTGATAGAAGTTGATGTTTAACTTCTTAGAACAATGACATTGAAACGTTTATAATGTTGTAATAATAACTGGACTAATACCTGTCAAAAAACAGTAGAATTTAGCTGTGCATCAAATTTTAAGTATTGCGAGAAGTTGCCAAAGTTAGGGAAATTTTGCATTTTTCATACTAAAAAAATATCAAATTTGGTCCCCCAGGGGACCCCTCTGTAAATTGCTGAAAAAAAAACATTTTGAGACCAAACGAAATGTGTTTTTAAAGTTACTAGACAAAGTGTAATTCACATGCAAGATTTGAAGAAAATTTGTTTCATGACTTATTTTGATTATGAGGATCTTAGGGAGACAGCCACCTGCCGTAAGTTACATGTCCTTGACAATTACTAAGCTATTTGCCAAAGGCAACATTCACGCTTAGTTCAGGCAAAGTATATTTGGATAGTTAAATGCAATTAGATGAAGGTTAATTACGTGTGTGTTTGTCTTGGTGATCGGGACGTCTAGTTGCTCATAACCTGGTGAAGCTTTGAGAAGCAACAAGAGGTAACTGTAATGACTTCTTTCAGGGGTATCCGAATTTCATAGAGGCATAATCGGCTCATATATATAAACATCCCTAACACGAATTGATTATCCTTCAATGCCTATAACAGTTCGGTGGAATCGATTGATACACTCATCTCGAAAGCAATAGCTTTGTTATAAGTCTTAAACCAGAGACATCCGAGTCCGCAAACGTCCGTCACCAATCTCCACTAAATATTATACAAGGAAGTTGTATTATTGAGATTATTGTTATTACTTGTAATAACCAAAGGTTAGTTGTTGCGGGCGAGATCGATGCAAGGTGTTGTAGGATTAATACAGCAACAACAAACAACAACAATTTTATTTCACACCTTGCAATTACAACAGTAGATACAATTTCGGTTAGTTAATTAAAAGTTTTATTACATCCTTTTTGAAATCACTGGTGATCTTTGCAATCTGATTGGCTCTCAGCAGTGCGATTTATTCCCGAATCGCACTAATTTTTGCTCCAAATCGCATCTTTTTCTTAGCAGTGCGATTTATTCCCGAATCGCACTGTTTTTTTTTTTGCTCTAAATTGCATCTTTTTCCCAGCAGTGCGATTTATACCCGAATCGCACTATTTTTTGCTCTAAATCGCATCTATAAGTCACATCAATATTGGTACTGACTAAAATCCTGTATTTGGGCAATTAAATTGTGCGATTTCAAAATGGATGTAATAAAGTGATAATTTAACTTCGTGTTGTGCAATTTTGGTCTGAAATCATACTTGTGATTTCATATCGAACTCGCGCTGCGCTCGTTCGATTTTGAAATCACGGGTATGGTCTCAAATCACGGGTATGATTTGAGACCAAATTACACTCCACTCAGTTCAATTACCATTATTAATAGACGTGTCATGTGATATAATTCTGCCTCTCGTAGCGATCCAGCTTCTTGTATAATTTGTAGAATCGCATACATCAAAGAAAACTCGCATTCTTATTGGCTATCGAAGCGAGGTTATTTAGCGTGGAATTGCATACCTGAGAAGTGATATTGCAGAGCATCTTCGAAGGACGTTTGTGGACTTTCTTTATATAGTATGTATACTTTCTTTTAAAATAGCGAGTTTTGATCTGAAGACGTGCTATTCAAAAAATGATAAATTTATTTGGAGTGAATTCCTGTTCTTCCCAATTTTATAACCAAAATGTGAACTTTTATTAGAGAGTGAAGAAGCCATTCACACTGCAGTCCTACAAGAAGAGAGCGAGCTACTGGCATAAACCGATATTTCATGCTTAAAAAAAACATGTCTAAATCCAACAAAGAAGTTTATAAAAACAAGCATACTGTACTGAGCTAATAAAAAGTAATTTTCATTATACACCGAAACGGCCGTCTTGTTGCCATGGCAAAAAATTGGATGACAGTTGCCTCTAATTTTTTAACTCGTCCCCAGACTCCCCAATTTGACCCTTAAAATCACAGCGAAAACGCCATTTTTTGACTTTGAAGTGACCAATGTCACGTGAAGGCTTGTATAGAGATTAACCGCGCGGTCATCGTTTTAAGCGGTATAACTCATTTTAATAGGCGTAATGTTAACATCCACACTCGGTTTTGAAGAGACTGGGTTCTAGTGAACATTTTGGTGGGAAATGTGATTTAGTTGGAGCGGAAAAAAACGTCATTTTGCCATTTTTTCACTGCAATATGCTTCATCTGAGCCTATATTGGCTTCTGTTGGTGAGTTGCGCGGACTGGCGCCCAGGCCGTTCGAGCTCAACTGCGCATGGGCAATAATTCATTTCAGTAACGCGCACGCCCGGATGGTATGTAAACATAAACAAGATGTTGTCCGAAGTAGAGCTTTATCAGCGAACTTATTTCCAAACCAAAACTTGTATCCCAACTCCTGCCTTGCACATGAACAGTGTCAAGGAAATCCAGGTACAAAAGGCAATTAATGATTAAGTAATAATATTAGTAGTTTGGTATTCTTAGAAATGAGTCGCGAAAATAAGGTGAGAATAAAAATATTCCCGTTCGAGCGGCCGAGATGTATGTCCGGATCCTTTATTTGTCGTCAACTTATGAATCGAAGTGATCGACCGCGATATGATAAGCATATTTTTTTTACGGAATAGTTAATAAATAATCCATCAGTACTCACAAATTATATTGCCTTCTTCGTTGTGCAAAGGTGGTTAAATTCTTATTTGCCGGCCGGCGATATAACAAACTTCCGAAGTGTTGAAGCCTAATTTCCACCACAAACGTTCGCAGTTCGGCTCCACAGTCCACATTATGTACTTTAGTGTACAGACAGCAACAATTTCAGTCATAAAATGTCATTTACAGATAAACAAAACTAAAATTTGTCGCGCGTAATTCAAATTCGTGATTTTGAATCAGTCTTGATTTCTATTCGCTCGCTCTTGACAGTTGACTTTGAAATGGCTTTCTCGCTGGAAACGTTGTTTTTCTTTGGCATATGCGATTCATGAAAAATTCATTGCCAGACTCGTAAATTCCACGTTAAATTTCACTTGAAAAACCGATATCGCCATCATCGCTTCGCGATCGAGGCGATATCGGTTTTTCGCGTGAAATTAAACGTGGAATTCACTCGTCAGACAGTGAATTTTTCTATATAATTTCGGTCATGTATATATGGTGACGCAGCACACACTGGATATGCATAAGTTTTTAACCTAGGCAACTTCCCCCGTTGCGTGACCAATGAGACCAAAACTTCACTATCCCCACACTACCAAACCAATTTCATCCCCACCTTTTAATAGTTTCGCGAGGACCTGAGAGTCACGTATTGCTAGTAGTGATATATTTATGCAGTTAAAACAGTATGAATTGTGGTTGAGGTTATGAATTGTGGTAGAGGCGATTGATTGATTGATTTATTGATTGATTGAGTCGAGATGAATTGATGTATAAACGCAACGAACAATTTGTTGTAAAATTATAACATACAAAACTTGAATATGTTGTCAGTAGAATGAGTAATAGGAAACTGAAACGAAACTAACTATATTAATTGTTAGATTTGCAATGTCAAATGAACGTACTAAATGTTCTGAGTACAAACTGAAACTATTTACCGAGTTTATAGTGACACAGTCAAAATGGTAATGATGAGGTAACTCCACAAGTTCATTGATGTAGTTGGATGTTGATAAACAAACTGGTTCGATACTTTACCGAAGTGGGTCACAGCTGATTTGAAACGCACACGATGAAGTCCAATAAATCAATAGGAAAGCTTCGGCATGTTTGTATGTTATAAGACGTGAGTGCAACACGATTAAGCCACTAAAATATACCTTCTAGAGGTCAAGATGATCTTGGCCGCTTTGCGCTTGGGGTCGAAATGACATCCAACGGAAAATCTCTTCCTCTGCCATCTACCCACATTTCGTAAGGTTCATGTGATCGAAGATCTAAACGCTCGTGATCAGATCGCGAAACGACGCTGCTGCTTTGCGTGAGTTTCACATGATCGAAGGTCAAAACGCTCGTGATCAGATTGTGTCCTATACATTCCATTAATCAGTTCTTAGTGGAAGTCATTCTCGTCCCCAGAGCTTGTTTAATTGCGTCTCGTGTAGCTCTGATAGCGGACTAAAATTTGAATTTTTTGATCGGCCGTTTAAAAATGAATGCGCAACAAGGTAAAAAAAAATTACGCTTCTTCGCATAAGGTTTTACTTCCGGTTGAATTTCAAAATGTTGAAGTCCTATGACGACTAACAAAACCAACGTTTTAATTTCAACGCATTCAACGACCAATGCCACCCAGTTTTGTTTGGTTTTGCAGGTAAAGATACGGCTGCTAAATTTCAAAGTATAACGGGATCTGATTGTCGCTAAATATGAGCGATTCGTTTCCGAAAATAATCAGTATGTGTCTTGGAAGACGAAGCTATAAGCAACCACGAATATTAAAGAAGTATGTTGCTTGCAACAGGGACAAGTATTAAAGGAGAGGCAGAAATCCTGAAGAAAGCCCAAGGGTGAAAAGAAATATTGCCACTAGGTTACCCATTTGAAATAACAATAACACAACAACGTTATCAGCCTCTCGTAAGCAAGTTATATTTTCTTTATTAGGTTATACTCATTGCTACAACTTGAAATACAAATCTAGGTAAACGAAGGTCACTCGAAGCCCAATTAAAATAACATGAAACGAATGCAAAACAAAAATTCCTCGATGTTTCTTACCACTGTTCGATGACAGAAATAAGCCTAATCAATGACCACAGCGTGTCCATCAACAAACTTAGCTGTCCCATCAACTGATTTGGTCGGATATGATAACGTTCAGTGGCGAAACGATAAATACACAGCTCCCAAACGAAAGAAATCGGTTGACTTATCGAGGATTTTATAAAATCAGTAGACAAAATACAAAGACAACCTTTCTTCTAAATAACATCAGCACGTAAAGCTTTTCTTCTTTCTTTTTCAGCGCGATGTACAGTCGTTTCGAACGCCATTCCACACACACAACATTCTCGTCTCCAGAGCTCAACCAAACGAAACGAGTGCTCTGGGGACGAGAATGCACACACGAAAGGTTTTATCATTTCCGGTTTCTGGTGTTGAGCAAGCGCAATAGTATATTAATGTATTAGGCATGCGCTAACGTATGTCGTGGATTTTACGACATACGGAAGGCTCTATTCCCAGAGCCTTCGTTTTTTCCGCTGACCAAACGAAAATAAGGCTCTGGGGACGAGAATGAGTGGAAGTCCAAAAGGAATGCGCTAGAATGTGGCTACATACGTGCCGCGCATGCGTAATAGCAACGTTGAGATTAGGTTTGTGGGCTTCTCTTGTCGCACGCAATCAGGCGTAATCGTCAATTATACTCCTCGTGAATCATTGAGGGAGAAAATAAATACGGGAGCTTCAGTACAGCGGATCTGCTTTGTGTATCCTCGTGGAGGGAATATAAAAGGTGGCACTGCAGTTGGAACTCTCTAGTTCCGCGCAGATTGTTTGATGGCGACGCGTTTATTTCGCTTTTCAATCGATGATTCCTGATTCATGGTCGTGATTTTGTAGAGACTGAGCCATTAACTGTTATTGTTGATGTATTTTTATTAATAGGTGAAACGAGCGCTGGTAAAAGCAGCGTCATAAACTTGATTCTCGGGGAAGACCTTCTTCCTCACGCAGTCTTAAGTACAACTTCGACAATCTGTGAGCTGAAATATGGAACCAAGCCAAGGATCTGTGTGCACTTTAAGGATAACGGAACACAGAAACGTTACTCAACGATGCACGAACTAATTGAAAGTACTGAAGAAACTTACCAACAACAGATTAAAAATTTTGTCAATTTAAAGAAAGACAGAGACAAAGCACCTTACAAGAAGATAGAGTTGTTTTTCCCACATTCCTTGCTGAAGGTAATGGACATGTAGACAGCAAGTACGTGCACTTTAGCCGCTTGCAATTTATTTATAATGGATTATTGTAATATTGTAGACTTCTGCAGTCCTTTGTGCAGACATCCGTATTTGTTTATAACTAGCTTAGCAATATACCGTCCGTAACCAATATAAGTAAGTGAACAGCAAAAATTATATTAATAATTTACCACTATTAGTTCTGTTAGTTACCACTGTTAGCATTGTTAGCAAGTCAGAGTTATATTTATTGTGCAAGAGAGTTGCAATTTTATGTGTATCATTATTCGTTTAGCCAGACAGACTAAAAGAACAATGGAAATATAAATGTCATAAAGTATTGCCAATGATAACGTGTCTTGCTAGTGATACTTTTAAAATACTCTAAGGCGTTAAATAAATGATCTGAAATCGTCTAGATTCATGCAGGGTTCATAGGGATGCACTCTACAAATGATTAGTTTATTGAAACGTTGTTTGCACGTTCAACTCACAATATTATTATCTGTGGAAAAAGAAACGTCAAATACCAGTGTGCAGCTGTTCTAATGGGTTATGAAACCCTCAAATGAATCTAGTTTTTTTTTTTCGCGCTGTTTTAGGTTGCACGTTTGTTGTTTTATTTGGTCCTTAAAAAAATCAATGAACGATATATATTTTTATGATTGTCACTTCAGGAAAGAGTCATGATAGTAGACAGTCCTGGAGTAGGAGAAAGTGAAGTGATGAGTGAATTTGTTCTCAGTTACCTGCCTCGTGCATTTTGCTTCATGTATGTTATCAACAGTGATAACGCCGGAGGGATTCAGGAAGACAGGGTGAGCAATAAATGAGATAACTTTAAGGGGTTATATCGCTGTTTTTAGCGTTACTCTTAAAAGGCCAAAAACAAGTATTTATATCAGTGGCCCAGCTTTGTTTAAAATTATTCCACTCGTGCTCTAAGGCTAAAAATTAGTGTCTTGGGCTGACGATGACCAGGGTGGAAATTGCAACTTGAAAAAATTGGGGGATATTTTGTCTTAGAAAACTTGCATGCTAAAACTTAGATTATGGTTGACTCTCTCTTCGATCGAAAATTAATTGATATCCTACTCTTAGTGTTCTTGAAGCATTTTGTGACTACGGCACCCGTTTTTAAAAACGTTTTCATATATCAGCCATCGTTAAACTTGCGAAAATATGAGGAAGGCGAGAAACATATTTTTCATAGTAAAATATATATCTTGTATGCAGTTTCCTTTTTGAGAAGTTTGCTTTCCCCTGTTAAGTAATGATTTTGGTTGGCGAATTATTTGGCAAGCAGTTTGAGCCTTCGAAAAACAAAACAAAAATGTTTCTCTTTCGCTTACCACATATTTTCACAAGTTTAACGATGACTGGTGTGACAAGCACACGTGCGCACACACATGTAAACAAAACTATATATCTAGTATATACGTATCTCAACAGCTAGGGATTTTACTCAAATGTGCTAAGTCGAGCCTCACGGCCGCCTCCAAGAGTCACCTGGCCGGCTGCGCCTTGTTTGTTTGCAACAAATGGGACCGCATAAAGCCCGAAGAGCAGGATGAAGTAAAGAAAGAACAAATCCAAAAACTTTCTAACAGGATTGACAACCTGGACCCTAAATCTCAGATTGTATATTTGTCGTGCATGACTGCCCAGCAGGCACAGAGTTATGGCTACATCACTGAGGACTTCCATGACTTAATCACTGGAATCAGCAATCTCTTAGTCTCCTCCATGGAAAACAACCTGCTAATGCACTACAGGTATATGAACCATTTCGTGTTAGAGTTAAGGTGGCGTTCCTTTTAGACATGTCATTTTCAGATCTTATTAATTCAGATTGTTTGAATTTTCATGTTAGCTGAAAAAAAAATCCGAAAAAATATTGATCCGTTCCGGTCGTCATCTCCAGGCTTCTCTGCGAAGGGTCTCTTTGTTTTCGGGGTATGAACTACCTCGTGCAATTGATCTGAACGTATGTTTTATAATTAGTTCGGCAAATAGAATGCACAATCTGAAACCAAATTTATATACCAATCTGAACGATCCACTTTCTGAGGTGGATCGTTTAAATTTCAATAAAATATTAGCTTATCCCTAAATGGAACGGAAAATTGACTTTTCGAACCCAGAATCCGGATTTAGATTAGTTAAATGGAACACAACCTAAGGTTATTGAGTTATACTAAAGTTATACTATTGAGTTATATTAAAGAGTAAAACTCAATAGTTTTAAAATTCGTAGTCAGCAACAACCGAGCCTCTCCCATGCGGATCAACCTGTGAATGTTCTACATGTATGTAAATTCAGGTCAAAACTGAGGTCACATTTTGTAAACTGCGCAAAATACAATGGCTGAATTGAAGAGTTTTTAAAACGCTCAAACTTGTTTGGTTATTCAAATTTGAAACTTCGTAGAAATCGGAAGAAACGTACAATAATTCACACATATCTTTAAACTCTTTATCAATTTTGACTTAAATCCACCTTATTGAAAAGTGGTCGATGCAGGGCAGGGTCCGGGGGATCGGGAAACTCCCCCTCCCAGACACACCTCCCCTCCCCATCCTCCTACCGGACCTGAGTTTATTTGATTAATTAAATGCGTTCAAATTCAAATTATAACCACTTAAGGATCGGGTATGAGCAATAGACTGGTTATTTAAAAACAAAACTTGTCCTGTACTTCGCCATGCAATTAAATACATGTATATAATTTAATTTAATGGCAGGCGTGGTCGGCCCTACTCACAAAACAGTCTTGCCGTAACACGTGATTTGAACCAAAATGACGACGAAACCGATAACTTTTACCAGTGATTGCTTTGTACAATGGGCAAAAAAAGACCTCCGACAAATGTAGAACAGTTCAGATGTTATTCAACTTTACTAGAAAAAATCCCCTCTCCTTCTCTCTCCCTCCCAATGTTGTTCAATATATTTTATGCACTTATCAGTACATTTCCGTGTGCTTCAACAGATGGCTTGAAGACTTCGTTTCTCGTGTCTCCTACCAAGTAAAAACAATTTTGAAATCAACAAAAATGTCGCGTCTAGAAACGGAGAAGACGGTAAAAAGGGTGATGAATCGGATGGAAGACCTTAAGATTTCTCAGCAACGTAAATTTGATGAGCTCAGTAAACATCAATCACAGATACTAGAGGAGATCATAGAAAAGCTGGTGGATTATTTCAAATCAGATGGCACCATCACGCAGTTTTGCAAATGGTCTCCTTCAGAGGCACCCGAAGCTAAAGCAACGTGGCAGGAGACGAAAAGTGAAGTATTGAAATGCATTTCTAAGAGAACTCATCAGTTCGTTCAGTCCTGGGAAGATGACAATCATGAATTTGCAAGGGCTCAAGTCTCACTCACCAACTTTTGCTCTGAAAAGTATGATGTCATGGAAGAAGAAATCCGTCAAGTGGAAGAAGTTTTCTTGAATGATGTCGAACTAGAAATCCCACAACACGGAAACAGAAAAATGACCATGTTACAAGCAAAATCACCAAGGGTTATCGCGGAAAATGCCCCAGTTTGGCTCAGACAAGGGTTATCTTCAGTGGTGATAGGATCTCCTCTCAGTTCTTTCCGTTCCAAATTCAAGAAGAAGCTCCAATACCGAACTAAGTTGGAGAAGTATCTAGATGATCCGTGTGACTACATGTCAAAGAGATCACACAAATGCCTCAAAACGATTGCTACCCCAGACCGATTGTTGCCTTTCATTAACGAACAACTGGCAGATGCTGTGCAGTTTCTGAGGAAGATCAAGAAAAAGATATCCAAGGTGATGGAAAGCGATGAGATGCTGTATCAACAGCTACTTGAAGATGATAGAAGTACAACTCAGATTCAGAAAGTCTACGAACCTGTGGACAGAAAGTTAAGATCTTTGACATGCGAATTAACCGTTTACAATCTAATAGAGATCCGAGAGTCGGATTTCAAAAGTGATGAGCTAAAATGGGATGGAAATTTCCAGTCCATCATCGGAAATGGCAGATTCTCGACTGTGTACAAGGGAACACTTTCTCGAACTGGTGAGCCGAAAATTGAGGTTGCGCTTAAAGTTTTTAGAGATCCTCTAACAGCGAACAACGTGTGGCATTTTGCTGACGAGGAGCACGCTTTAAGGTTTGTACTAATTAATTTAACCATCACAATATTAAAAATAAGAAGGCAGCCCCTCTTCAATTTTAATTCAGACTAACTACAATTTCACCCATTGGCCTCGATTTCCAATTTTATAACTTAGAGAGCAAAATTCATGAATGCTGATTGGCTGACAAATCCTTAATTGAGGGCAAAATTACTCGGTCCTGATTAGTCGAACATCAAACTTTCTCACTCGCGATTAGTTGAACGCGTAGTTTTCGTTGCAGTTGGCTCGGTAAGATTTTGAAGAAAATTTACAAACGGAGCGCTCCCATGTTTTGCCGGAGAGTTTTTTTTTTGAAAAAAGGAAGGAAATCGGATGAAACCTAAGAAAGGAATTCTATAGGATATTATAACATTTTATGCCAAACAGGAGACGATTGTTTACATACATAAATAAATAAATACATCCAGATGCAAACGTTATATCAACATATAACATATAAGAAAAACTACAAAAGGCATCTTAAAAAGGAAGTTAAGAGGTAAACCCTATGTGAAAACTCCCTGAAAACAAAAAAATAATTAATTAATAATTAAATTAAAATTAAAAAATATTAAAAATTAATTCAGATGCAATTTGAGCTTGGATTTAAATAACTGGAAGCATTTAGCTTTCACTATATCCCTTGGTAAAATGTTCCAAAGCTTAATAAATAATAATAATTATAATAATAATAATAATAATAATAATAACAATAATAATTTAAATTTGTATAGCGCCTATCTAATCCTGCTCTGGGCTCTTAACACAACATTCCAAACAGTTAAGTAAAAATTAACATTCTTAACAATTAAATAAATAATTAAATAGTAAATAATTAAAATTGAGATAAAAATAGCTATATTAACAATAATAATTATGCTTTCCTAAAAAGATAAGTCTTAAGGAGAGATTGAAAAGCCGGACTTAAATTATCACATGAGCGGATGTTATCAGGTAGACTGTTCAATAGGTCAGGAGCAGCAACAGCGAAGGCTCTGGACCCATAGGATTTCATATTAAAGATAACAGGATTCAGGCGTAGTGAGCTGGATGACCGGAGAGTTCTGGGCGGTGAATAGCGAGTTACCAAATCTTACCAAATGTGTTTTTTTATCTCTGAATTTGAAAAGCAGTGGCGATACACACGCAAAACAACGAGAACGGTCGCCAACAATTTGCATGGAATTTGAAACAAGCGAAGCATAGGAAGAAAGTAAGGCTGGTGATGTAATATAAAAAATATATATTTGCTTTCTACTTTGCGTTTACATTAATTCCTTTGAGAATTACTACAAACTTCCTTAGCACAATCAAAGGCTCCTATGAGCCAACTCGTGAATAACAAACGCTCTAAATATACGATTCTTCACCAAATTTGCACAGGTTATGAGTACGACCATAGAGTGCAGTACTTAGGGATTTATATTGTGAATAGAAAGAAGGTTTCGTAAAGGAGTATTAAAGGATTTTGCGTTACCCGATCGCAAATTCAAGTTGAATATTTCATCGAGTCAAGTCTCGAGTATCCGATTGGAAAATAATCCTTACTTTGCTGGAGCTATAATTGTTGCTAAAAATGAAACGATATTACAAATCAAGTTTGTGGAAAACATTAAAGATCAAAAGGAAATTTCCAGGCTATCTAAGGTAACGTGATATAAATGCCAGCATGTCATTTGAACCTTGTACAGTGAGATAACGTGTAACGTGTAACGTGTAACGTGTACAGTGAGATAACGTGTAACGCAATGTTGCGGTAAGCAAGCTTATGCTTTTATAAACACGGTTCGATATTTTTTGAAAATTGAACGACTTCAAACGCAAATAAAAAAAAAACAGTACATCACTTTCACAACGTCCAGTTCGGAAAAAAGAAGAAAAGAAAGAAAAAAGAGAAAAATAAATTGGCCGTTTCCGCCAGGATCGAACCCGTGGGTGGTTGGCAGATAAAAGCAAGTCTTCACCTACTCAACCAGTTTGTAAAGTAACTAATAAAGGTTAAATTTAATTATTATATCTTGCGTATTTTACAGTACGGACCGCAAAATTTGAGAGTCCCAGCATCAGTCTAGCATCCGCTAACAAAAGTTGTTTTTTACATTAAAAATTATCCAGAGAAAACGTTTGGAAATAAAAGGGTTAACATGTCAGGTTACAAAAACTCTCTTCGATGAAATTAGCTATAACTTTAGCAAAAAAAACTGATTAGCCGCGAATCAAAAAACATTGACAATTTTCTTGAGTATATAAAAGCTTACATGCTTATTGTTTTGGTATTTAGCTTTTAGGATGTAAGTTGTAAAAACTCGAGTAACTTGGCAAATTCGTTTAACTGTAACAATTTAATTCAGCATTGAAAAAAGAATACCTTTCTTTGTAAGAAAACATCTCTATGAAAAACATAAAGCTGCAAAACAACTTGAAACGGCTTCCATCGGTAAACTGTTAAGTCTAGCTTAGTTTGATTAAGTTCTTGTCTAGTTATATAAAACTTAAGTTCGGAGTTATCGTTTGTGGCAGTGGCTCTAAGAAGAACAAACTTGAGGCTTCAGAATTACGCTAAAAGTGTACCTTGATTCCTCAGCGAAATGTTTGTCCTTGCAGTGGATTCCCTGAAAATAATTTTTGCGTATTCGCAAATACGCTCAGCTCTTGCTGCAGCTCACGCTGAAAATTTGTCAGGTGCGATTGAAATTCAAACTCATCCATGAGTTTCGGCATGAAGCCTCTAAAGCACAACGAAAAGCCAAAAACAGCTTGCAGTATTCGATGAGTAGATATTTTCAGTAAGCTTATCCTTTTTGAAGTTTGAGAGTTTCTTCGTTCACCGCTGTAGACCGAAATGCTGCCACAGTCACATTTTCCAGTTTGACAAACACGTTTGTTTTGGCGATTTTATCGCGGCGTTTTCATTCTTTTTTCACTCACTTGTCTTCGCCAGTAACTAAGAATTTTTTCAAAGAAAACTACCTTGTGTCA